>JAFBJW010000280.1:2738003-3001100 GCA_016785235.1 Pseudorhombus dupliciocellatus
GGGGGGGGGGGGGGGGTTACCACAGGGTGACTGACAGCTAGCGCTGTCCAATGGGTGCAGGCGGCAGGTGTAAGTAGGCGTGCAGTGTCTTAAAGGTCTCAGCTTTAGGACACATGTTTTGATCTGGTGTTTCATTCAGAGCTGGACCCGTCTGTCTGTGTTTGTCTGTGTGTGGCTTTTCACTGCGTTTCCTTTTGTCCACTCTCCTCTGCAAACCTGCTCTGAATCAGTCAACCATCTCCTCGAGACACTTCAGTGGATAAACACCAGGATTTCTGTGCAGCCTCGAGGATTCTACGCTTTGGCTGAACTGAACCGTCATTTTGGATTTGTCTCCGTTACCCATTACCTGCTTACCTGACCATAAGCAGGTAATGGGTAATGGGTGTTTCTCTAACTGCTATGACTCCTGGGTACTTCTGACCTATAACACTTCATCCTTTCCATTTCTGGATCTCAGAGACACTGAGATCTCTGAACCTGAATCAATCAGCTCCCCACCACTGATTATGACATTACTCTATGAGAAGGACATGATGTTGTGTCTCAGCTTCTGCAGAATCTGTGATATCTATGGTCCCTGCTCAGCTCATTTGTCGGCTTTAACGTCTTTAACCATTGACGTCATGTTGAGACACCGTCTGTGTCAGGCTCTGCAACCTGTGGAAACTTGAAAGTAAACTGGGAAAAAATTCAGAGAAGTGAAGTGAACCAGAAACTGAGATTAAATTATTTCATTACCTGAAGACCCGAGTTCGAATTTGATCAGAGGACCCCACTGTCCTTTAAGTAAACAATTATTCAGTTAATGAAATATGCAGCTTCAGTGTGGCGGCGCTGCTAATGAGTTAGCTGTACTCTAACTGATGGGAACCGTGGGGAGGCTCAGCGGGGAAGGGGCGGCTGTCAAAGAGACACGCGGTGCGGCGCCTCGTCTGTGCCCTCACACAGCCCGGATGAAGTGGCTCCATCCATCTTGTTGGCTTCCAGTAAAGAACAGGCTCATTTGGCCGCTGAGCTGATGACAGATGGGAGCCGCCGCTAGTGTTTTTCTGCGAAAGGCCGAGGACCCCTGGCTCTCAGATCTGTGGACTGAGCTCCGAGTGTCGGAGGGGGCCGCGACACGGAGGCACAAGAGGCTGCGGATGATGTCATCCATTCTGGTCTGCTTTGCTCTGATTGTATTTAGCACGTCAGGCATTAGCGCTGTCTCGCTGAGAAATCTGTTGAGTTGTTTTTGTGTAAGAACAAGTAAACACAGAAGAAACACACAAGAAAAGCAGGCCTGTGTGGAAGTAATAAATATAAGGCCAGAGGACTTAAAACACGTATTTGTTTGCTTCTGATTGATGCAATGGTCATTTTGTCGTTCTGTCCACGGAGCGTCAATATCTTGACACTGTGGAAAGTGACTGGCCAAAAAGAATAGAATAAAATCTAAATATTAAAACTTTAAACAGAAGCACATATTAACATCAACAGTTGCAGGTTGAAGTATTTGAGAGTGAGTCACTGGATGGGTTGAATATGTTTCATGTGTTTTTACTCCAACAACACACCCACCAGACGAGAAGTACTTTTCCCAGGGAGCAGAATTCGATCAACAAAACAACACAACACGTGATGTATTGTGTTGTTTGGACTCAACCTTTTGACGCTTCATGCTGCATTAAGTGACAGCGGAGCCGCTCTGTGTGATGTATGAAAACTGTACGCCCGTGCCTCCACCCCCGCTCTGCTCGCTGCACCGTTACCCATAATACCGCTGCTGCTGCTGCTGCTGCTGAGGGGCGGGGGGGAGAGAAAAGTGAGAGAACGCACTAATTAAAAAACACAACGATGGGTAATGGCGTCGTTTCATATCCGAGACACTGAAAAGTGTCACAAACTTCATTTACTTAATTTCAGCCCTCAGTTTCACATCTCAGAGAGTGGAGAACTAATTGCTCTCTGTGTGATTGTGTTGCCTGTCTTTGGTTGCCTTCCCTTCACTGGAAGAGATAATGAAAGGTTAGCGCTGACCATCCGTAACCAGGCAGGCAAACCGCAATCAACCGACACTCCTCTGAATACGCAGGTAACACACTCCGAGCAGCTGGAGGAAAGGCTGGAAACTATTGATGACAAGCTGGGAAAAATAGCTTTTAAATGCAGTGCGCCACGGGTGCATTACAGTGTGCATCATTTTTTACTCTCGAAATTACATTACAGCTCCGTGGTGGATGTGGAGGACTTGATGAATGTCATCACAGGCTCTTGAAAGGCCTCCTTCTGCCGACACACACACACCAGTGTGAGTGCGTCCAATAAAGAGGTGTAATTCATCTTCTGATGAATATTGATCATTTACATTCATTTATAGTCGAGCTCATGTGGAAAATATGTAAATGTGTGAACGGGATATGGCAGAGGCTGTAATGAACTCAGAGTTGGAGTTAAAGCAACAGTGGAGCGCAGGTATCACACATCCAAAAGGTCCTTTACAACCACAACAACTACATTCAATAAAACAGAGAAAATAAGTAAACAGTCACAATGGAAACGCTGGATTCATCTTGTTTTAAAAATAAATAACAATATTTTGGGATGTTACTCTTTTCCTTGTTGGAGGTGAGATGGGAAGAAAGATACGACTGTCTTTCAAAGCTAGCTGAGCATAGAGGCAAGAAACAGTTTGTCAAACATGATCTTTGAATCACATCCTATAAATATTAGTTTTAAAAGATGTACGTGTATTTGAAGAGTTCAACTAGTTTTTTCTTAATTACATAAACCTACTTAGGTCAAAACATATTCGACTTTACTTTTTATTTTGAATCCTGTAGCTCTCTAATCCTTGACCACCTTTACAGAGAATGAACCATTTCGGGTGTTCTGTCAATAAAATAAAACGCTCTTAGCTTCAGTCGGAGGTGAAGACATTAAAACACAACTGTTTTTCTGCTGGAGGATTTTAAAGTAAAACATGCGCTGACCGCTGAAATGGATTTGTCTCAGTTTCCCCATATTTTCATCCTCTGTGAGATTAGGAGTTAATAGGAGCGAACTACTTCAAAGTTATTCTTTAATATATTTCTTAGGGGCCGAGCACAGAACGTGTCAGTGTCTTGCATCCAGACACCACAGCCTCCGTGGAAAGAATAAGCCGACATATTGTGAATGGAGCAGGATTTAAACATTTTTGGCCAAATACAGCTTTGGGATTAAAACTAATAAATAAAGTGAGAGGAAGAGTTTCTTCTTCATCTTCCTCTTTCCTGCCGTTTGTTGCTCTGCCTGCACACAACTAATAATAATCCACTATTGAATCCTATGTACATGTTTTGGCACGGACTGCTGTCTCAACAAAAGTTCACGCTGAGCCCGAGTGCATCATGGGCCTCGAGAGCGGCTGTGACTGAGTGTGTCATGCAGCTTATGAAAGTAAACTCTGACACCTGCCACAACAGCAGCTGTCGGCTCCGTCAGGCATCTGAACGTCTGCAGTGATGGTGCTGAAGCAGCACAAGTCCACATAGGAGGGATTTCTTATCACCAGCAATTGTGTCAGAGTCGAGGGCTCTGTAATCCATAATGCAGCGTATACAGGATATGTACAATATGCACGTAATGTGCGTGACACACACGATAGAATGAATGTGCATAATTCACAAAAGATTCATCACTATACCTGCACTTCACTAGCGCGGTATAGAGGTAGATGACATAAAAGCTTCTTGATCGCCTCCTGGTGGCTGGCTGCAGAATACAAACCCCTACCTCCTCCATGTTAATAAATAAAAAAAAAACACATGCACACTATAGACATTTTCAATCGATAACCAATAACTACCTACTTCTCCTGGCCAAGGGATTTCATGAGGGATATCATGAGATTAGTAATAATGATTGGATCAATTCCTTCAGATTGTCAGTGTTTGATTTGCTAATATATATATATATATATATAAAGATGGAGCTGGACTTTAAGTCGTCAGTTCACAGAGCAGTTTGCTGGCACTTGGATTATTCACCTGGTGTCCTTTCATACAAATATAATTTCAATCTGGAGGTCAAAGTAAGTGGATCCTCGATTAAATCAAGCTCTAGTTCACTGTGAAAATACTTGCTCCAGATATTGAAAACATGGCACCGCTCCATCATTAGCTGCCATTATTAAGGCTGCGGCTCCGCACTTTAGAGGTTAGATCTCATTTATGGCGATGCTCCGTGTACCTTGTTGCTGGTTTAATGATCCTCTACGTTCTGTCGCACACGCCACTGAGCTCCCAATGGCCGGTCTGTGCCACGCTCTCCTGAAGGTCGCACAATGTGAATATAAATAGACACTCAGTCAGGAAATTACTGCTGACAACACGTTTCAAGTCCACACACTATGCCGCTATTTGTTTCCGGAGACAGACCACACAGGTGCGTCAACGTGTTGCTCGCCGCGCAGTAAAGAGCAGATGATGTTTTATATCCATCTTTTCATGGGCCACTAAACTACAATTGCACAAATGCACCATGATTTAAAGCTTTATAGTGAAAGGGTGAGGGTAAGCTGAGGTGTCTACTACCTTTCATAAAAGTAATTTGTGCAAACCAGAAAGCAGCAGCAGGGTCGACCACACAAAGCAGCGAGGCCTGTGGAAAATGGAGCAGCTCGGAGCAATGAAGAAAAACACAATCTATCACAAAATACATGCACATTCCGCACGTCTCCTCAGGAAAAACTGTAATTGAGTTTAGATTTTTCAGATGAATTTACCCACGTACAAAGCCCAGTGTTGAGTCGTGAGCAGATCTGTGAGTGCTCACAGGGCAACAACTGGATCCACCAGGCTGATTAACCAGGCTCACCATGGAAACCAGCGGGTGAGAGCCAAGACTGGATCCAAAATCACAACCACAATGTGCCTGGCAATTGCACCCGCAGGCTCCCTCTCTGCGCCAGGACAGCAATGAACCCATCGTGACAAATGCGAACACGATAATAAAGTAAGAAATCATTCAAAGCACGTGGTTTGTTCGAGCACTCTTTCCTTTTGGGTTCTTGTGCGAGTTGTTCTGGGAGTGTGCATTTGCGGCTCAGGCGGCGGGGAGGCGTCAATACACCATCTCGCTGAGGATTAGCCATTTTAATTACTTCCACCTCTCTGCTATCACCATCTGCTTTGAGTCTGGACGGGCCTCCTCAAGCAACATGCTATTCAAATCAGTTGCTGCCACGTTAGCATGATAAGCAATGCTGAGGTATTTTCTGGCCTTTCTAATCCAGTTTGCATTCAACAGATAAGGATATTACATCCCGCAGTAATCTCTCCATGTTTGGCAACCCTCCGACTAACGCATTCAAACGGGGTGTTGTTACAGAAAGGACCCAGCGAAATAGGAACAAAAGGTTTGGGAAATAATGACTTGTTGTCAGATTGTTGCTAATGCTTTGCAGATTTAATGAGATAACCCTAAATTCCATCTTACGTCATTATGCTTTCATCTTCTGCAGTGCTGACGCTGCTGTTATTGTAACTAGGCGTAAAAAAAAAAATAAATAAATAAAATGAAATCCTATTGGCCCGAGCTCTTGTGCTGCTGTGTTGAGTCATATTTGTGCTATTGATTGTACAAGTAGTGCATACTCAACAAGATCAATCAGGTTTCTTGCTTAACACAGCAAATAGGTTGACAAACATGCCTGTTGATGAAATGATACTCGATACAAGGCGTTGCTACGGACGATCAATGTGCTGCGTGGAGTGAATTTGCTTGATGATTTGCAGCGCACCTTCCTGACAATAATTAGCTAAGGATATGCAGTATATTTCATAATGTAGTTTGCCTCCTGGCGAGGATCCACACAATCCACTGTAGCTGTACTCTGAAGTAAATCAATAGTCCTGAAACTCAGTAATTGCTACTAGAATAGGGTCCCAAAATCCATCATCCTAAATGTTTACCTGATTAGATTAAATCAACTCAAATGGGTATTGGGGTAAGTTATGGCGAAAGTCAGACAGTCTCTATAAAACATGGATGAATAACCTTTGAACCACAAAGGAGTCCAGGCCCGTCGGACCGACAGGAGTCTGGTCAGTGTCTGAGCGGAATAAGGATGGAGGGCTCATTATTGGCTTTTCACTGTCAGTCTCAGTGGCTTCAATGACACCAAGGACTCTGTAATTCCCTTTCAGTTGCTCCCACAGCCTTTCTGGCTAAGTCCAAGACAGACAAAAATAGAGAGCGAGGATTAGGGAGAGCGGCGGCAGAGGAAAAAGAAAAAAAAAGGACTGCAGCGGGGGAGCGGAGCCGAGATAAGGGACCCGAAGGACGAAAATAACGACAAAAGCGGGAGCAACACTTCGCCCAAAGACGACGTACTAAGGAGACGGGCTGGAGGAGTGGAAAAAAATTCTTTACACGATGTTGGAGTGAAAGGAATGAGATCGTCAGTGTTGGGGTGGGTGTTAATGAGGGTGGGCGAGGCTGGTGGTGAGAGAGAGACATCTGAAATCTGCACCATCAGTGACAGGGGACACATTAGTCCAGAGATGGCCTAATTTAAACTGTAGACAGGATCAATTGTGTCTTCTAATTCAGCATGAGGAGACGGTCTCCGCCAGTAAGCGAGGGTCAAGCCCTCAGCTCCAGTGCAACGACGCAGCTTATTTTCACACAATAATGCGGCTTTAAAAAGTCTTGCATATGCAGCATCAATGGTTAAAAACCAATTTGATGGGTAATTCTGTCCCTCACTCGCCTTTTCTCCACAATGAATACGTGCAGTGAGTTTGTAGTCATAGCGGTTGGTACCAGGCAACAGGAAACATGACTTATGGGCAGAAAAATGCTCCTGTTGCTTCGTTTTCCACGGTAAAATGAGCTCTGTATGTTTTTTAATCAGGGTGCACTTTGTTGCTCGACGCTCAGCAGGTCGATATGTTGTACATTCACAATGAATCAAGCGACTGGTGCGACATGAAATGAGCTGCTCATCGCTCATATTGATTAACCTACCCAACAGAGCGGCTTTTACCTCGTGCATTTGCATTTATGACACATTGCTGGTTTGGTTCAGTCTCAGCGCTCCCATCAGACTCACTTCCAGCAGCTGTTTCCTGCAAACAAGCTCAGATAAACCTGCTCAACGCTCCCTGCCCAGCAACAAACGCTGGACGGACAGCGAACCACCAGCTGCTGAGGTGGAACATCGGCAGATAAACATGGGATGATTCTCTCAGGAGTTGGTGGAGGGTATGGACTGTACGTGAGGTTCTATTAGATGCTAACACCACAATGCGGATTTTGCTTGGCTAAAAGCAGATGAGAGGAACAACACATCCCGTGTTTCAGCCGGTCTGGAGCTGTCACCACCACCAGCATGACCAGGGACCTGTGGGACTGCTGGGATGGTTCAGTCTTTCCTTGAAGACAGTCGCTTTAAACATCGCTTTAAAAACCAAAATAATGCAACACTGGTTGACAGAGCCATTGTCAAACCCATCACGACTCTAATATTAGCACATCTACAGCTACACTTTAAATGCTCCAATCAGCTTTCAGCGTCCAGCAGCTTTTTCGCTGGGCTTCATCTGTCGGCTGTTGCAAATACAACACTCCTGCTCGCCGCCGTCGTTTCACAGAACGAGAACAAAAATGAAAACTGATTTCAGCAGCAACACAGAGGAAAATGTCCCAGCACCACCCACGCTGTTTGACTGACACATCACTGGAGAGCAGGATGAAGAATCCACCAGCACAATAAACACTTTGCTTATTAAGATGAAGACCAAATAAAATGTGTTTGTGGCGAGCAGCGACAGCACAGTGTTATTCCACTGCCATCTCGGCTTTAATATGGTGTCATGTTCTTGTTCTTTATGCATGAAGAGCAGAAGGTTTCTCATTTGTTTCCTCTCAGCCTGCACTGTGCAAAACTAATGACACTAATGAACCCTAACACCATCTACTGGTAAACACACTAATCCTGCGTTCCAAACACTGAACTTTGCTGGAGCTGGATGCTATTTTATGTGCTCGAGGATCCAACGATGCGACTCTAACTACAAGTGAAGGAACATGTTATGCAAAATAAATTGAGGGGTGACATCATTTACAAGGGTGAACTAAAGAAAGTACCTGTCAGGTTCAGACTGTTCAGAATAAATCATTAATAATCACTGTTCTGATTCAGGATTGTTTCCCTACACAAGTTCTAGTAAAGAGATTATGTTGATCTCTCCTGGTGGCTGGCTGCAGCATACACCGTCAGCCTCCTCCATGTTAGCAGATGGGTCAGACTAAACAAATTGAAGTTCTCATCAAGCTGATGATGAAACATGTTTTCATTCCTCTGCCAAGTTTGGTTTTAATTAGGTATCTGATGTTTGAAGCCTGAGGTAAAACACTCTCAGTGTCGATGTTCTTCCTCTAAGGCTTCATGAAACAACAACATGGCAAACTAAATCTACTTCATTTCAAATAAATCTGTTGATATGTTGATGGAGGATGAATGCATCTTCAGTCCTTCAGAGCTGAAGTTGTTTTTTCAGGATAACAAGGTTTGGCTGGGTCCACTTGGCTTGAACCAAACAGATCCCAGGTCAGGTTTCAGGTCCTACATTTCTGGTGGATCTATGATCTATCTGACTCCTCGTTTCTCTGTGGCTGTGAAACAGACCGAGTACAGCTGAATATGTCCGCGTCTTGCGTTGACAAGTTGTCACAGCACTCAAACCCCGGCGCATTTCCCAAACGAAATGCATTGCAGTTGTGGTTTGTTTGTGTAATCCACACTGGAGGGTCCTGCCCTCACAGATGCTGCAGTGGAAATGCATGCGGTCACAGCTCGGAACAGCATGTTCGATTACGGCCCATAAAAATAAGAGGAAATTATAAACCAGCTCCTCAAAACAGATTCAGTGGAGTTTGTCTGTCGGTTTTTAGTTGGACATTTGTTGCTATAGCAACCCCGGCCGGCTCATTTCCACAGACGTGCCGCTGACGTTTTTGTATCCAGGTTTTAGTTGTCAGATCTGTGACCAAACAAACATTCATTGGCATAAATGTTGGATCATGACACGACACTTTCTGTCCCATGTGTTGCTGACACAACATTTTAAGTAGATGTTTATTTGAACTTAGAATCAAAAACTGTAAAACACAGTTTTCCTCTGTGGTATTTTTTGTGGAATTAATTACTGTGTTTTTATATGGACGTAATGAATGTTTTCCTGTGGGGACTCTAAAAACAGATTTCTTGGTCCTATTTATCATGAATATTTTCTATTTTATATCACAATGGCCGGACTCTGGTTTCTCTCTTATGGAGTACTGTTGCTACAGTAACACAACTGCTTCCAGTAAAAACTTCAAAAGGTCAATTGCTGCTTTAACCTTTATTGAAAGTGTGTTTAGCCTTCACACAATGAGGGCAGAATAATTAGACAAAGGTTTTAGATCATTTTATAACTCTGTGTTGGGTTTGGCTCTCGAAGCAGAGAGCACCGTGGGTATTTGATTTTGCGGAGCTTAACTCCCTAATGTTAATTTATTCCTGATATATACTCTTATAATGGCTGAGGTTGTTAGTAATGGATGCTGGCTTCGCTCTGTATTAATTAATAGATGTCTCCACTTGTGACATTAAGATCTGGATGGCAGGATGAGCCATCGTGTGATCAATCAATGTTTAATGATGACAAAATAAATGTCATTGAAATGCCAAGAGATTTTAATTGTTGCTGCTAATGTGGATAAATCAGAAATAATTTGCACATTAACTGAGGCTTTTCATCTATTCTACAGATGTTTTGCTCTGCTGCTGGTTTTGTGTCATCTCTTCTGCCGATTCAAAGCTTCAAATGGAGCCTTTCAAAAGAGACGCTGCAGAAATTACAGCGTTTGGCAGAGGGCCTAATGTCTTCAGAACGTCACGGACGCCAAACCTGGTCCCGCCATCAGGAGCGAGAATCCACCACTGCTGGAGTGAGCTTTGAAGCACGGATGCTGCCTTTGGAGAATTTGGCTGCAGTGTGGCAAACGAAGAATATGTTTCGGTTGCAGCAGAACCGATGGAGTCAAAGGGCCACCACTGAGAGAACCACTCAGGGTAACACTCTAATCCAAACCCCTGGTCAGCAGTGACAACAGCATCCAATCGATTGATGTAAAACATCCATCAGATCTGCAGCTCATCGTAAGAGAGACGAGGAACAACCTGGACAAGCGGCCAATCACAGAGCAGCCAATCACACTCACTTTACGCCTAATTATTTGCGATCTAAGTGTTATTAATTAACCTGACCTGAGCGCCTTTGGAGTGTGGGAGGAAGGACATCGTGGAAACTCACAGAATAGGCCCAGGCTGTCAGGCTCCAAGGCAAAAGGGATGATGGGAGTTTATAACAGATTTTGTCCAGTGAGTGGAGTCACTATTTTTATTAAAATCCAAAATGGGGCTTAAATCATCAGTTGAGATATAAGAGGATCATGGATGATTTATGAGGTTAAATATAAATATGTCTTCATAAATATTTATGTATGTACATGTACACAGTGAGGCTATATGAAGTACTGCAGTTTGAAAATCGATGTCCAAACAGAGCTGAAGTTCCATTACATTCCGAAAAGAAAAAAGAGTTTGGACGTGATCTTGACCCTGGACAAGTGCAGTAAACAAAGTGAACTCAGACAGAAGCTTTTGTCCTTTAATCATTCTCTTATCAAATCAATACCAATCACAGGAGATGTAGATAACACAAGCTGGGAGGGGGACCGGCTTCTGGCTGAGTCAGTACCTGTGAACCCTGACTCTTTTCTTTCTCTTTCTACTGTTTTTCACCCTGGATTGTGAAAACTTTGTTTGCAGGTTCACTTTGAGGCTTTCCTCTGCAGGCAGCAGGCTGCTTCCCTCAATGGGCCACTGGAGGAAATCTCTCGGAGAAAACTGGGATTTTACATCAGCATCTCGTTCACAGTGCGCGCCCAATAAACTCCTTCACATTTTCCATGTTAAAGTGGACAGAAGTGAGTCAGTAGAGGCGCCACACTGACATCACACAGTCATACATCTTTGCTCACATGATTTAGTCCAAACCAAAATATTTAGTTCTGAAATCGCTCAGTAAATAACATGAAACCAAAACTGACCAGATGAAATAAAACAACACATGAAGCCTGATTCAATAAATACTCCTGCTCTGTGTATTTTGTGGGGAAATGATTTGCCTCCCTCCACCATCACAACACAAACTCAACGTAAAATAACAAAATCAAAATTGCCTGCACGCAACCCGCCCCCCACCCTGAAGTCCATTAAAAAACAATTAGGCCTCTCTGCCCTGCTCCGGCAGCAACCCGCAGAGTCCAGCTGCTTCTCTCAGGATGACACGCTCATTCAAAGACAGGAGATGAGGAAGAAGACAGAGGTGACTTGAGCGCAGCAGCTAAAGCGTGGGATGGAATGAATCGAGGTGGCATCTTGAGTGTGTAATGGCAGTGGTGCAGGCATTCATGTGTGCTAAGTCCCGTCGGGCGGATACTGTTGTTGTAAGCTCCCTAATTATGTTGCCAGGGAGGCTGACGGACAGGCGGCGAGGACGCCAAGCCTCTGGAGGAGCAGGATAAAAAAGAAAGTGGTTTGGGCTTCACAATCATCGAATCATAGCCATGGAACACGCTTTCTTTTTGTCTGCAGCAGTGATGAGAGCCGGCTGCAGAGATCTGTCTCTCTGAAGTTTGAAAGGAAACGCAGGTGAAATGCATTTTTCTTTTTTTTTATTCCATCGCCCATTCACGTTTTTTTTGCAAATCACCACTTTCTGTTAAGGTTCCACTGTGTAATTTCCCCTGTCAATCAAACAGAGCGAGGAGGAGGAGGAGGATGTCGACGGTTCAAGAGAGAATTTACAAAAGCAGGTTTAGGTTTCCCTGTGTGCTCTGATTCACACACATTCTAAGTCATTGTAGTTGCTTCGACGTAAATTTAAGATTCAAAACAACATTCATCTGAGTGCAGTTGACAGGATTTCTGAGCTTAAACACGAATGAGTCACCGGGACAACGCACAACCACACAAACACCAAAAAAGGTAACAGGAAATGATCACAGTCAATTATAGCACTAATTATAACTCAAACTGCCGCCAAGGCTCAACAGACCCATTAAATTCCATCAAGCCGCAACAAATTCTGCACACTAATTAATATCGGCCTGTTTTCTGTTTGTTTGGGTTCTTGATTTATTCCCTGGGAAATTGATGAAAACATGTTTTTAAAGAGCCTATTGCAATGTTTAAGAAAGTAAACAACTCTCGCACCGAAATGTGCCGCGTTCTTCCCTGACCCACAATGCATTTGGGGGAATCTGTCCGATAGCTTCGTGCAGCTCGTTCAAACAAACGTCAATAGAAACTCCCACGTGGAGTCTGGGAGGAGCCGGGTGGCGGATCACACCTTAAATATACATAAATATATTTGAATGTACAGAAAAACTGAGCCACATACGGACATCTATTGTTTGTCCCCAACAAGAAAACCCAACCTCCGGGTCGCTGAGGTCCAGAGAGAAGTCTCGCCTCTACGACTTCTTCTCAGGCCATTTTCGAAAGAGCTAGTGAGGGAGCACGGACAATAAGGACCCCTGAACCAAGTGGAATGCAGCTATCGATTATTCCCATTTTTCCCTTTTCTTTCAGTGACATCTCAAAACGTCTGCTGAGTAAAGGCCGTCTGCACCGCCGCAAAGGTTCAAATGAATCCCATTAGTTTGTCTGTTGTATTTAGTCCAAACTCAAATGAGATTTAATTGGATTTCTGTTTTTCCATGCACATTTTTTGAGTTGTAAACGAAATGATATGATTGTTTGACAATCACATGATCATTTTGATGTATCAGGTTTTCATTTCACATCAGGTCGTCCCTACAGCTGTTTGATATTAAAAACACGTCCTGTAGAGTACAATATTCTTTCAGGGAGAGGCAGAACAGGTGTCGTGAACAGTGTAGACGCTGTGTTATCATTAATATTATATCTGTTGGCATTTGGGAGCCAGGAAAGTGTTTTTAATGAATATTTTGTCGGTGTGTATTTGCAAGGTCTTGGGCTGTTTTAATAATATTAGAGGAAAAGGGAAAATATCACCCGAAGTCAGGCTCGTGGTCGCTGCTGGAAAATAGAAAATAAAAGTTACTTCCTATTTTACATTCAGCTCTGGCCATCATCGAAGGATCCCCCTGCAGGAGCCGCGGATGCTCTCTGGATGGAGATTGCCCCCCCACCCCTTCCTCCTCCGTGGCTCCATCAGCAGGTGACTGGGGCGGGGGGGGGGGAGGGTGAGGAGGGGGGAGGATAATCCGGGCCAATCAATTACCCTTCAGAGCCAAAGTCATCAGACGACCCCGGCTCGGCTTATTCCAGCCGTCCACGAATCAGGGGGGGAAATGAAAGGAAGCATTTAAGCAAAGCGCACACATGGCACAAAGCTGTTTGACCCGCTAATGGAGAGGCGCTCGACGACGAGTCCCATGTGACCTCGGCACTCTCGCCGCGATGGATACAGGTGATTTAAAAAAAAAAAAAAAGGCTCACCGCTTCAGGTTTGAGCTGCTTTGTCGCAATTTCTCTCAAACTAGACAATTTGGCGTTTGGGAGGGGGTCAATAAATAGTTTGCTCCCACAAAGCTAACAGGTCTGATGTGGCGATCATCACTAGTGTTTGCAGTTACTTAGCGCTCAGGATTTACACATCACATTGTTGAGGCCCCTGTTGCATCACACAGTGCCGACTGACTCGGCTCGGCTCGAGGCGGACGCACCGTGGAAGCAAGATGAGGGGCCCTGCCTGAGCGGTGGTGGCTCGCCCTGTGGAACGCCACATCCGCGTTTCATCATCAGGATTGCCTCCTGACGCCAAAGAGACCAGGGAGGCCTGCGTTAGAGCCGCGGCCGATCGCATTCATTTCAATCGCAGGCAATTTATTCCTTCGAATGATACAAGCGCTAATCTAATCATGACAGGGAGAGGAAATTGCTTCTCAGCAGCGAGTGTCACACGGATGCAAAATTACCACACGTACTTATGAGTACATGTGTAAGTAAAAGTATGTGTGTGCATAAACGTGTTGCCATTTTTTCCCCCCACTGTGAGAACACGTGCAGGGAATTTGTTTGTTATATTAGTTAGAGTTTGGCATGTGTGCGTGCGTGCGTGCAGGCGTGTGTCTGAAACTAATTCTTCTCGCCATTATCATCATGTGACAGGGGGAGCAGAGCTGAGAGGGGATTACTGTCTTAGTCATTCTCTACATCACTTACTTTAATAAAACTTCAGGCCTGTGATTACATTTCATATGCAGATACACTGCACTGTGTGAATAGACAATGAGCAGCGCAGCAAGGTCAGCGCCCATGTCACTCCTCATCCTGCGCAAACCAGCGCCGAGCAGGATGAGGTGCCCGGGACCTTTAATTATCCTAAAAATAGGAACAGCACGGGGGGGAAAAGGTCTGATTACAAGAAGAACTGCACTTAAATACTTCAAAAATACCATTAGTCGCGTTTGAGCCACTTGACAGAAACGGTAAGAGGCTGTGGAAGGAACAAGTCAACAAGCGTCCGAGTTGAGTTCATGTTGCTGCAGAGGATTTGTTTCTGGGGGAAATCGTCATCCGCACGTCAACACGCCAACAGACAATACAGATATATGATGAAGAAAGAAACCATACTTATAATTTCCAATGTTTAGACATTAAAGTATGAATACTAATATTATATCAGGAAAATAACTACGCCGATCAGGATCACTGTCTTACTACACTGACTTAAAATAAATATTCATTCTGCCGCGATGTAAATGTTGAACATGTTTCGTCACTTGAAAGGAAAATAATGAAATTGAAAACTACTTTCACGATTACAAGCAAATATTTCCCTTGAATAAAGTAGAAGCAAACTTTAAATGTGCGGAAATTAAAATGCTATTAAATAAAAATGTCTTTAAAATGTTCGTTTACTCGCCTCCTGCGGCAGGAACGCTCTGGCCCTAGCTACTCGTACCTTGTGGAGGCACGTTGCTTGAATAAATGTATTCAGTGACTTCCAAACTGTGCTCACAAACACAATCACAACCTGCCAGGACTTTCTTCCGTCTCATCACTCACTTCCCTCCGTTTATTCTGCGCAATTCTCAAAAATAGTACAATCGTGTCGAGCCGACCCGCCTGCATCATTCCTTCTGACACGACTCCTGGGCGGCCTGAGCTCACGTGTGACTGGGTGTGTACGTGTTCCATGCATGTGTCAGCCCCCCCCGACACACCTCATGGGAAGAGGCGAGAAACTACAGCAGAGCTGACAGTGCATGACTAAATGCCCCCCCGTGAACCTGTCTGAATGGAAGTGACTGCTCCAATGAGGCAGGGCAGACGAGACAAAGCACATGTGGGTGAGCGGCTGAGGAGCAATGGAAGAGGCCGGGCTGGATGTGTCAATCTTCTCCGCTGTGGGAGAAGGAGACTTTGTGTTGGGGCTAAAGGATGGGAAACTCGGCTTTGACCGGGCCACAGTGGGACACTGAAGAACCGGAACTATTGTCCCTCGGTTTGGATTCGAGGGTGTTTTGTTTCTTTGGAGAGATGGGAAGTTTGGTGACAATGAGCTTGATGGATGTCTGCACTTCTGGCCTTTAACATCTGTGGAAGATTGTTCTTTGGGCCGTGGCCCTCCTTGGGTTTTGTGTAGAGCTGGTGAAAAGGCTTGGCTTGATTCTTCGTCTGATTGGCCCATTCTTCTTCACACAAAAATCTAGAGTTTTTCTCACAAGCTCAGGTCTTTTTTTAACGCTGTCTCCTCCGGAGATTACTTTTCCCCCCCTAAACTCCAAAAATCAGCACGACAACCAAGAAGTAAAAATACGAGTTAGCATTTTCAAATTTCTCCTTCACTGCCTCGTGCAAAGTCAAGTGGGCAAACCCTCATTGAATCAATGGTCTCGCTATTCTTCTTGCCAAAATTGGCTAATTATCTTAAAGCCCAGTGGAAAAATCAATCTCACTGATGATTCTGATTGGACCAACCACTCTCCAGCTGATTACCAAAGGGGGCTTCATAGAGGAAGAGAAGTGTAGAGTGCCTTTTGCCATCTTGGAAAAATAAAGAACATTGGCCCATTTTTCGTGGATCAAATTATTAAATGGCACTTTAAGAACATCTTTTCTTCTGTGGAAACCTGTAGCGTGGAAGCACTTAGCTGCAGGAGGTTTTAAGTGGTTGGAATGTGGGTGGGCCGGCTGCAGGAGACAGGAGACGTGTATTCTTGATTCAGAACGAGAAACATAAAAACATGGAGGGGAGTGTGCCCGTTATTAACAAGGTGGAGGCAAAAAAGCTGTTTTTTACCGAGAGTCGAAGTTTTTGTACAGCAATTCTAGCCAATCACAGGCAGAATAGGACAGGTCTTTTGGGAAAGTGCCTCATTGTCACCTGGTGGTTAGCTATAGTACAGGTCACAAATCCTGCCTCCTCCTCCATGTTAGTGGATTGGACATGTTGAGGATTGCTTGCTATGGATAGTGGGAGGATGTGATAACATGTCAGATATCGTATACACTCTTCCGCCGCCCAGCTGGCAGAATAACACTGTAATACAGCCAGTACAAAGCAGGCACAGATGTGTATTATTCTTTAACTTTAACTTCCAATTGTCAACTGTAAAATGTGTTTATAAATAAAATTATCTGTCACCCTTGAGATCCTCAGAGGGAAACTGTGGAACACAACGTCCTCCATGTCAGCTACAAAAAAACAAAAGTGCGATTAAACTTCATAAATTATTCAGTTTTAATAGATTTAAGTTTTTTTCACAAGCCTTTGTGTAGCATGGGGGTTGAGTTTATTGTGATGTGTGGCTTCATATTTTATCGCATTTCCTCGGCTGGCACCAAATAATACAATTAGATTTTTCTCCCTGAGCCCTGTCATTTGGATCATGCTTCAAACTGCCACGCGGCAATCTCAATCTCATTAGCAGAGAAGCACAGGCGGGAATATTACGGACACGGCTTTGACTTTAAACTTCACTGGGTTTCATGCGAACATTTCGGTTTATTCATCATTTTGAAGCAAACAACCAATTATGCAAATGGTATTTAAAAGCAGCCCATTCAGCAGATTTTAAATGGCCCTTCCCTTGTCTTCTTTCAGCTTCTGTTATGCTCTCTGTGTATTTTTGATAAATCAAGCGGAGCCACAGGCCATGCATCACTCTGTGACATCTGTCAGCAGGAAATGAATGGTTACGTGGAGCTTTACTCCGGCCTTTTGTGTCCCCGTTCCCTCCGAGGGCAGCGGCCACGGGAGAGCCGACGAGCAGCGGTGAGCAACAAAGGAAAATGTGACCCAGAGTCCCCTCTGACAAATTCATCTGTGATATTAACATCTGATATCTGAAGCATGGCTGCCTCTGTGTACATCAGGACAAAGTCCCTTTTACATGTTCCCAGGACATGCCACTGAGTCTGGACGGGCAGGTAAAGCAGGGGGAGGAAAATCAATAGAAACACTGGGGTCTGTCAAACATGAGGGGGAGGGAGATTCATGGAGGAGTCCACTAAAAATAGATAAAAGCCAACAGAGGAGATAGAAGCCAGGCTGCTCATGGCCAGAATCGCCTCGGCATCTTTTACGCCCTCCTTAGGCTTTTAAATCCGTTCCCATGCGGTGCGAGCCGACTCCAGCCGACTGCAGCTGCCCACAGCGCACCGCTCCCGTCCCTCCCCTCCGCCTTATCGGTCATTTCCACTCCCGTCCTTGGAAGGTCACGCAGTCTTTATGTCCAACGTGCGCTGCCATTCCCTCCCTCGGCCCCGTTGCTAATCCAAGTGTCAACACTGGCCTTGGAGCGCTTGTCAAACACATAGATGGAGCATGCACATATGGCGAATGACACGTACCCACATACGGATTCAACACGCACAGATGGCCGCTCTGACAGTCCTTTCAACATAAAGCGTCCAGAACATGTGCCTGTCGGCACGTGCTGATGAAGCAGCGCCAGATTGTGATGTAAACAGTTTGGGTTCAAGAACTTAAACATCTATTCCACAACAGAGAGGCTCCATGAAAAGAATTTACAAAATCTGCAATTTACAAGCATGAGTCAACTTTCATTAAAAGTTCTGTTCGTATTTTAGACCCACGTGTTTCCCAGGATACCGCATCCCATCACACACATGCAATGATCATTCCTGTCAGCCTCAGACTTTAACAACACTTATAATCTAATTATGTTCCTTACGCTTTTATATTACATACCTAAAAAGTTGCATTTTTCATGAATAAAATAAAGGTAAATTTACCTGCTTGTGCTCATTCACA
This sequence comes from Pseudorhombus dupliciocellatus, assembly GCA_016785235.1. NCBI lineage: Eukaryota > Metazoa > Chordata > Actinopteri > Pleuronectiformes > Paralichthyidae > Pseudorhombus > Pseudorhombus dupliciocellatus. The sequence continues at coordinate 2,756,360 of JAFBJW010000280.1, forward strand.
CTATTGTCCATAAAGTTGTAACCATCCATGCAGACAGTCAGTTTCAGGTGCAGCTGTGTGCCTACCTGTTGCATATGCGTCCCTGCTGCCACTGTAGATTGGATGAATTCTGTGGGAAACAATGACACAATAACAATAATTGGTAGTAAACACCTGGATGCGATCTTCATTTGCTTTTAAGAGCAGTGTTAAAGACACAGTCAAACAGAGTAATGGTCTCATGTGAAACCCACAGACACTGCAGCCACATCCCTGCTCTCACTAGTTAACCGCTCCGAGGTCTCATCAACAGTTTCATGCATAAATAAAACACAAGCGCTAATGATCAGTTTCACCATCACAGCAACGTGCAATTACCATCATAATGATTTGCCATTTATTTGCTTTCACAGCGACGTGAAGAATTTGCTTTAATTAATAATTTGCTCGTGAGGAAGTAATTTGAGGTTGCGGCTGTCGCAGCTGCACTGGTGTCGTATGACTTTGCACAGAGGGCACAATTAAGCGATCATTGCCACCGCTGCCATATTGAAATGTGACCCGCTTTGACGACCAACACAGAGGAGGAGGGCGGGAGCTCCGGAGGCAGGAGTGACAGTGACAGACAAATGGAGGGTGTTTGGTTTAAACTACCGTCCCTGAGACATCTCCCACATACGCCGTCTGCTGCTGGGGGACAGGTGATGAAACTTTATAAATACACAAGCGTTTACATGGTCTTTAGCGCCATTTGCATTAGAATGAGGCTGCGAGTTTCACAGAGCCTGTGAGTCATGGCTGACTCTCTCACACTGAACGGTTTTTCACTAAAACACCAGCACCAGACGGTGAATGTTTCTGCAGCCGCATATTATATTTCATCACTTCATGGTTTGGTGAATCAAACCTCAAGCTTTTCTTCCAAAACACCAAAAAAATATGATTTTTTTTTTTTATGACAGAAAGAAGATTGGGAACACGTTTCCAGGAGAGGAGGAGAAATGAATTACCCACTGAAACAAACAGCAGTAGAAACGGTTTGATTTGCTGGTGGATTAGCGTCGTCAGGGGAAATGTGGCAGATCATTTTCTGTGGAAGTTTTAACAGATTCTGACAGGATTAAAATCACTGTCCACAATTATAAATTAGTGGATGTCCCCAGGTGATGTCTGTGCGCTGTGTTGACAGTGAGACACACACACACACACACACACACAAATATGTTCACATCAAGGCCAATTTCAGGTTGCCAATGTTTTAATGAACGAGGATTTGGGCTTGATTTAACTTCTGAACTCTGAATTTTCTGCTCCAATTTATCCACAATATATCTTTAAAATTTTAGAAATAAAAATGTTTTCATGTGCCACAACCTTCTATACCTTCACATAATATGTGAACTGAAACACTAAAAGAGGCCATTGGCCATTTTCAGAATGTTTGATACTGAAATATAAAATTACTTTTTTTTTTTTTTAGAGGCCGAATTTTTTTTTCCTTTGAGCCAGAAACCAACATTAGCATTCAGTTCTAGTACCTGTGTTAGAATTTGTTTTTAACCTTGTAACATTATCTACTGAAGCCTGAGAGAAATAACTGATAAGTTCTCCACTATATGTTCACCAGATTATTGTCGTCGTGTTGGCCAGGACGTGGAGAGAGAACTCATCAGAGCTTCTGGAAACGTCGCTGATGACAGCAGTGACGTCAGGGTCTCAAAGTAGCATCGCAAGCTAAGCGTGAGTTGATGCAATACTAACTGAGACAAGGTTTTATGTCTGTGGTGGGGACAACAATTTGTCTTTCCCATCAGCTGTATAACAAAGACGGACGGCGTTAGAGTGAAAACTAGCCCCCGTGGTTGGCTGCAGAATAGGTTTAACACGCTAGCTCCTCCTCCATGTTAGCAGATGGCCCGTGGTCACATTACTTGAGCCGAACGTCAATGTGGCACGAACAAGACATGCGATGACCCCTCGCTGCTGATCCCTGATTGGATACAGTCAATGTGACAGAAATGACGCAATCCGGTTGAAAACCAACACAAACCCAATCGAAAGCTGGATTGAAAGCAAACAAAATCAGCCAGATTGTGTCCACCTGCCGGTGAGTGCCGGTCACTGACCCCGGAGCAGCCAAACACAGAGGTAATAACCAGGCACGTTCCCCGGAGGTCTGCCCTCTGTCCTTTAATCCGTGTGAGTCGAGCCGCGCTGCTCCAGAGGAGATGAATAACCACGGCGCTCGGTTTCGACTCTCTCACCGGGGTCACGTGTCAAGATCACACTCCAGCAGCCTGCCCGTTTATTACATGAGCAACCCTGGACCAAATGGAAAGAGAAAAAGTGTCGCGATGCGGGATCAGCGGTTCAGAGGTGGACACGCTCTCCAGGACAGAGCTGGAATTCATCCCAGCGGTCGGGACGAGGACGGGACACGCAGCGCGCCACGTGCAGCTTGTTTGTTTGTGTTGCTGGTTAGACACCGATAGAAACTTGAAGGGATTATGCACCTATTTAAACTCTGTAATCCTTAAAGAGGACAACAAACACCTGAGGCAGGACGCCTCCGCAGAGTCCACACAGACGAGTACAGTGCACACAACCTGACAGGATGTCTGGGACGTTCAAAAAGCTGCTTTCTTCATTTACATCTCTTTCAAGTCAAGGTCAGACGTCGTCCTGCGGGGGGGCCGGCGGCGGCTCCGCAGATGAAATGGGTCCAAGTTCTCTCCCCAGAACACGCTGTCAGACGGGAGAACGCGTCCCATCTTTAGAACGCGCCTTCGCAGAGCTATTGTGTGGAGCTCTTTAATGTGATGTTTCCTCTCCTCCGTCCTGTGACCACACTCTGTGAAGCTGAGGAAACAATGTTTTCAGCTCACGTTCGACACAAGTTCTTCTGGGCACTGTCACGCGTTCGCAATTTCAAATATCGTATCTCAAATATTCGGGTACGTTTGACTGGAACTGAACTACAAAATGATCTCGACCACTCGTCAGATGTTCAGATGAACTTCTTGTTGATTCTCCAAACTCTCTCAACGGAATGTAGTTTGTCATTATTTCTACAGTAAACAAAGGAGAAGAATGGGTTTTTCAAGCCCAGTCATCAGAGTAGTTAGTGATATATTTACCACAGGGCAACCTGGACCAAAATGTGACAACTCTCTTTTCTTGAAAGTATTGACAGAGAATGACGGATATGATCAAAGGAACAGGGTTTTCTCTTCATTCGCAAAAAAAAAAAAAACGGCTCTTCTCTTTTTTCTTTAGCCTCATTCTCACTGAGTCAGGTTGTGTCAGATGCTCCCGAGTGAGCACGTAAATCATAACTTCTCAGAAGACTGACTTGAGCAGAGTGAGGCAGGGTTTAGCACAATGCCCTGCTTAAGATTCGCTTTCCCCTCATTCAACATTTTGCACCCAGCATGAAGCATTTTTTTTCCCGTTCCTCTATGAAAAGCCCCGTCGCAGTCTCTCTCCACCAACCTTCTTTGTGATTTCTCTAATGTTTCCTTTCAAGCAGCTCGGTCGATGGATCACAGAGGCGTCGCCATCCAAGGGGACCCAGACACAATCAGAGGAGTGCACTCTTCCTTTCTTTCCTGACGATCTGTTGGAGGTTGAAGAAGCTGTCTGTGCACTCTCACTCAGCATCAAATTAAGGTAAAAGTAAACGGCCGGGGCACTGATTCAATTCTGACAGAAAACGTGGAGACACATTCATTGAGTTTCCAAACGTCTTTGACCTCTGAACGTCCCTGCACACGGTCAATATGGTCCCACATTAGTGAGCAGGACAGTGGGCGGTGTCAATCGGCTAGAAGTGAATACTAAAACCCTCAGAACTAGAAGGACACTCGGAGAACACAGAGGCTGATTGGCAAGTTTATCACCGTCCTCCATGAGGTGAACTTTTGGATTTGTCCCTCCAGTGTAGATCACTGCATTTAGTTCTTGAAGTGTACTGAATTGACAGGCTGCAGAATGCTCAAGACGGTGAAATCTAAGTGACAAACAAACCATGGTGGAGCTAGTCTCCTTTAACTAGACCAAGCTACTGCTAGCTACCGGTAACTATAAGTGGTTATTTCTAAGCACCTAGCCTTCTTTAGCTCCATGATTAGACAAACTGTTGCTTAGAGATAGAAGATACATGTTCATCACTCATCGCCCAAACTCTACGTCCCCAACCTGCAAGAATACATGGAATACTTGAATATTTGTATCAGCATTGGCAAAACACAGAGACACACAATTAAAACTGGGGAAAATGCTTTCCTCCCTTCCTCCACAGTCACAATAAACTACCCCGACATAATGTTTGTGCAGTTCACGTATAATAACATTTGTCTCAGGTTTCCTGTTCCTCAGTGGAGAAGACACATAATTCCTCCATGACACACAGTGAGATTTCTAATTACACACAGCAGATGGTGTTGTGGCAAATCCGAGCCGAACCACAGCTGATTTGCCTTTTTTTTTTCCTCAATCGGAAGAACATGTACAAACTTTCATGGAAAGAAGACGGAGAGCGCGAACCCGGAGCGTTCCCCAGAGGCTCAACTGCTCTTTACACCCAGACGTCACAATTAACTAACTGGAGTTTTATAAAACTGTTCTGTTCTCACCAGGAAACATTTCTGAGCCTTTGTAAATAAAGGAATCTCTTTCAGCCGCTGTGATTGAGCAGGTTCAACATGAGCCTGAAGAAACATCTGGATGGTGGGGTTCAGTTTTACATGCATGAGCAGCTGTGAACAGCTGGAATGAGAGGTCACAACCTCTCCAGTACATACACTGGAGATGGAAAATGTTTTACAGTCTGACTGAAATGATCAACACGAGCAGAACCCAGCGTTTAGACAAATTGAAAATGCGTTTTACGCACAATTTCCCAAAATTCAAACTGTCACATTCGGGATTTCCATCTTGGTCCGGGGGTCTGAGCGACGCCCGGCTGCACAGCAGGAGATCATAATGACTGTCAGTGGAGTTTATGAATCTTAAACAACCATAGAGTGGAATTAACCCGCGTCAGCTCTGGGTGTAAACATGCCTGGATTCTGCTGCCGCACTCAGACAGAGCGGCGCTCGGTAACACTGCCAAGTTAATGCAGCAAATGTAATTGGATGCATGGTAAATCTTGTTTCCTGTGCAGGGGAAATAAGTTTGTAGGAAGTGCACAATCCTTTTGCAAACCCACTCTCTAATCTGATGTTACTTTAAAGAACCGCGACCGCTCTGCCGCCTGCACTCAAACGAAAAGAAGCTAAATGATTTTAAAAAGGCTGGAAAACGGGAAACGAGTCAAGCATGCAGAGCAGGCAGCCAAAAGGCAAAACCGAGACCTTCAACTAAACCCCTGAAGAAATGAAGCGAGCCACACGGTGTATCTGCTCCGTTTCCAGCAGCCGGTGACGGATGGAAGTCAGCAGATTGTTGCAGCCTCAGCCGATTCATCCAGGAATGTTGTGACATCTATTTCTAATGGCGCCGGTGTTCCTGGAGAATCAAAGCTAACGCCGTCTGACAGAAACATATGTCTTCGTTGTGCCTGTATGACTCCAGCTCTCCGGGCTGAACTCGGCAGTGGGGGCGCTCCGTCTCGCAGGTGCTCGCTCAGACGTTCGTGTAGAGCAGTTTGCTCCCCAGCACAGGCAGACACGGGTTAAACCAACATGATGCAACTTTATTACCTAAAACTGCAGTTTTTAAAATTGCTTTGGTGGTTGAGTGAGCGTCTGCTCCGCGCGATGAGGAGGAGTCACAGCTTGAAGAGTGAAGCTCAGCTGAAGATCAGTGAGAAAAACTAAGTTGTGACTATATCCAGAGTTTACCTCCAATATTCAGTGAGAAACTTTTTAAATATGAAGAATTCCTAACAGTCTGGTGGAGTTGTTTGACTTTAAAAGAATAAAAGCCCCCACGTGACTGCAGGGGGCGCTGCCGCTGCTGCTGCTGCTGCTCACTGAAAGTTGCATCATGGAACTTTAACATAAAAACATTTTTCACATTATTCACCCTTTACATCTTGTTTACTAAATTCAGACTGCAAACTTTCCAAATCACCTCGGTGATGCTTGAAGTGGAATCAAATTATCTGCTGGGAGATGAGTTTATGGGACATGGAAATGAGGGATATGGCTCATTGTTTTTTCTTAATTTTCATAACATTAAATTTAATGGCAGTTACACGGAATGATCAAAACATATCAATTATTAAGATAATTTCAGCATCCAATTAAAAACACTTGCAGCAAATGTGAAGAGGAAGAGACAGTGGGGATGAGACAAAAGTCCAGGGATGTTGTAGTTTAAGTCAGAAACTTTGATGCTGTTTATCTAGAAATTACTCCGCAGGAGGGAGATGTTCTTTACTTATTATCTTATTTTCACCTTCCATAATCAACCTGCAAATAGAGGACGATGTTTACTGTTCACAGAGCAGCAGAAAGAACATCCTCTTCATTTGTACCAGCAGTGAAATCAAGATAAATGTCAACTCGAATATAAATATTCTAAGAGAAAAGTGTCATAGATTAATCTAAACCATCCTTTATGTGGCACTAAATGTCTTATACTAATGTACAAATATATCTGAAGTATATATAGTGAATTAATAAATACAATTTAGTCTGTGGAGGGAACAAGGATGTTGTTCCATGCTGCTGTTCTCCCTTAGCTGTGAGGTTGCAGGTTCGATGCTTCTCTCTTGGAGTTAGGATTTAAATGAAAGGGCCATTCATCATTCCTGTGTAGCTTTACATTGTAAAATGTCAGATTTGGGATTTAAGGTCACATTTGTTTTTCCAATTTCCTTCTGTGCTGCAGCAGGAAGGGACATTTAAAAAAAAGCAGTGGAGGCGAAATGATGGGGAAAGAGAGGGAGTAGAGAGGAAATAGAGCAAACACACACACACGAGCCCCAATTCTGTCTGGAGATATTCAGTTGATGCTGGGGTCTAGTTGTAATCTCATTCACGTAAAATCATCTAATGAAGAGAAGAGTGTCTGTGGTCCTCGCGGTACTGACGTAGGAGGAGGAGATAAACTCTCGGGACCAATCACGATACAGCCTCAGGTGTCAGTTACAACATTTCCCCTTGTTTATGTCATCAAGTCAGTTACAGAAACCAAACTAATGAGAAACAGGAACATCTGAACAAACCTCCCTAAGATAGAAAACATGTATTTCCACTTTTTTAAACTGGCCCATCCACTAACATGGAGGAGGGTTGAAATATGTTGTTTTCGAACATCTAGAGTCCAAAAATTGACCCTAGATTTCCACCACGCTGAGGGCAGATGTATTGTTTTGGTTGACTTCAAGCGCTGCAGGAGGAGACGCGCGGACATTTATCAGTCTGTGCAGCGGCTTCTGGAGCCACAGAATGGATTAATGCAGCGTTTTTAAATCATAAAAACGAGCCTGTTGAGTCGCAGAGCGACAACTGCAGAGACGTTTCAGAGTAAATTGATGCACATTTACAGATGGGGCAGTGTTTGTCCAGCCTGATTGGTTTTGTCTTTGAGCAAGAGAGCATGTGAGGCAGCGTGTCACAGAGCATTGATTCTCCCTCAGTCCTCCACTCAGCTGAGCTGCGTTTAAATGGGCACATGGGCAGAACTATTTTAAACAAATTGAACATCACCTCGTGGAGCTGGAGTTCCACACTCTCCCAATTCAGTCCGTATTGTCTGCGTCTTGCTAACAAACAAAAAAAAGGGGTGAACATGTTTCCTGGGTATTTAATACCAGAATCTATTTTGTTAAAAAAAATAAATAAATAACAAATCTCCTAAAACCCATTCACTCCATAAGTTTTCTACTTTTCTCACAAACTATTTAGAGGTCGACTGTCAGACGACTTCCAGCCTGAGATTTCTTACCCTTCATTTAATCACGGAAAGGAACAAAATTGAAATAATCTCCAGGAACAGCCTGATGGCGGCGAGCGGGACGTGACTCCTGTGACGGCTGCATCTGTATTCCCTGAGATTAAGCACTCGCAGAAAACACTGTCGGTGCTGTCAGTGTAATTTACTGTCTGCGCGGAAATTCCACTAAAACACGGAGCGATTCCTCTCCCTCGCAGACACGTCTAACTATAGAGCGTCATAATAAAGTTAAATCTCTCCGTAATCAACTTTACAGTCCCCGGCATTAACAAGAGGTCACTCTCGGCCACAGAAAATGAAGATCTATCTGTGTTCTTGGTTCCGAGGCATTGTTCAGGAATTAATTGGTTTTATCTGGTCTTCTCTCTGAATTCTTTTTTTCAAGGCAGCAATTTGATTTAAGTGCAGACTGAAAACTATTTTATCGATGTTGGTCTCTTTTCCCTCATGCTTCAAATCCCTTTGAAGAAAAAAAAAGTATTTCCCAGGTCATTTTTTTTTTTTTTTCACTAAAAGATTAAACGAAAGCCGAGCTGCTGCTCAAAACATTTTTAATCTAATTTCCCCCCCTCTTCCCTTTACAATTCTCATTATTGTTGTATAATGCATTTGAGATCTGGCACGGCACCTTTCGCTCTTTATTCATTGACAGAAGTGCCCCCCCCACCCCACCCCCCTCAGTCTGACTCAGCACAGTGGCGTAATAACACTGCTTCAATTTAGACGTCACCTGTCACTCAAACGGTCAGGAAGCAGTGCCGACACCAAAGAAGAACAAAACGGCAGCGGAGAGCCCGCGAGGGACGGCGACGCGTCAAGGTGAGATGAGAGGTGTTTGATTCCGTGTCCCGTCAGATGTACGCCGTGGATCTGTCTGGGGTTTTATTTATAGACCATGTTCACTCTCTTTAAACCTAACGATCCCAGTTTCACGAAAACAGAAAACTGTTTATGTGGCTTGAACGCACTAATGTTAAAATGCTAACATTAGAAAGCTAACATCCTCACAGTCAATGTGTTGACGTACTCATATTAAAACGCTAGCATCAGTATGCTAATATTCTCACAGTGAATGTGTTGACGTACTCATATTAAAACGCTAGCATCAGTATGCTAACATTCTCACAGTCCACCAAGCATGGAGCACATGTTTCTATATAGACACATTCATTAAAGACATTCATAACATTGATCAACAGCAGCCGAATGCTTTTAAATGTTTTTGCTGTTGTCTACTGAAAGGCAACACTAAGCTTGTGTGGGCGTTTGTATTGAGTCAGACATGGAAAATAATCTGAACCTATATTTTTTAAAATCCCACTCAGGCTCCTTTGAGACTGACACCAAGACGGCAGCGAAAAAACTTGTTCAGGATACAAAACAAAATCCGTCGGAGAGGCAAAACAACCGTAAGACGTCACACGGTGCTCAGAAATGATGAACGCTGCTTCAATACGTTGCTCTCTCTCAGGCCTCGGGAATGCGCGGCCGCTCCAAACTGTCTAAACACAAATAAATGAAAGCAGCGACACCGAGTGAAAAGAACAAAAATGGTATTTCATTGCAATATTTATGACGAGGCACCTCATACAGTATGTGATCACTGAAGCAATGAACTAAAAAGCCAGAGATTGAAGTTGGGAGTTTTGTGCGCAGCCAGCATTTTTCTCGAAGAGACATCCCATTACGTGAAGTATAGGATCTGCATTACCGAGCCGGGCCTTTGTCTGTGAGCCTCGGCTCCTTAAGATCCATCATTCCTCCCCGTCGCAGTCTGATAAATCAGGGCATCTAATCAGCGTATAAATATTCATGAGTCCGGCTCCGAGTGCTTTTGAAGGTGTAACTCTTCACAATAGCTTGGCGCGCAGCCTCCGGCGTCCCACAAATCCTGCCGCCGAGTGGCAAAGTTGAGAGGTGAGGCGGAGGAGCGAGCCGCAGAATCCGGCCTCTTATCATTTGGAGTAAGTTCCCCACATGGAAGCACCCTGAAGTCTGTGCTTTAAGAATCCCCCAAGCGTGCGTCTCCTCCATTCACTCTCTCAGATTGAAATATGAGGTGTCAAAACACCAACAATTACGGAAAATCATAAATTTGTGACCAATTTGGAGAGGGGAATGAGGTTGTCAGCTTTCTGAGACGTATGCGTTTTCAATTTGGCGTCTCTTAATGCCTGCCAGCTTCTCTCGCCGTACCGTTAAACTGCCATTTCTCCTTGTACTAATTGAACACTCCCCCCATTCTCTGCCCACACCATCATGCATTGCTCATCTATCATTGTTTGTTGGGAGCCAGTGTGGTTGTCCTTTCCACTGACTTTGAGAGAGCACTTCATCTTATTTGTTTGTTCCCTGACACGGGCATGATGCACTCGACCAGGCCGGCCATTTAGAAGCTGGGTACCGTTCAAGAACAGCCTGCTTTATCATTTCGTGTTAGCCGGCGTAGTGGCTCTGCAAAGAACCTGCACACCACGGCCATTAGTCATTTGTTAACTAAAACTATTCACCACTGACATCTAATTTACTTAATAGATAAGCTACAGACACAGAGCTCAGAGTGGCACAGACCTGTAATTTGTAAAAGGGCTGGAAATGGCCGCTCCGCTCTGCAGCTGCTCGGGTTTTAGGGATTTTAAGGAACCGATGTATCTGCGGCCTGACGTCATCGAAGACGCTGTTAGTCAGAAGTGAGTCAGAGCCCTGATGGAAGGTGACAGTTAGAGGGCAGGTCATCACGACACAAGGAACAGTTATGTTTCTTATGTTCCGTGTAGGTACAATCATAACCATGCAGCCGCTAATGCTTGTAGGGAAATAATCAGATCTAGAATCCCACCGACCTTCGTTCGTTTGAACGGAAACATCAGAACGGAAGAAGTGTTCTGGGTCTGGATTGAACTGAACCAGAGTTCCCTTCTGATAGTTTGGACTGTTGGACCAGTCGCAGGAGGATGAGACAGCCAGTGTGGAGTACTGCGCCTTAAGCTGCTGCTGGGACGAATACCATCATGACTACTGACTAATGTTATCATTTCTATTATGTATTTGTCAAAAAATCTGAAAATTAAACGATAATTACTCTGGTTTCTATGAAGCTCTGTTTTTTCTAAATAGTAAAAAAATATAAGTTATGACAACAGTTTTGTTACTTTTTCTACCCTGATGCTGCGTGTATATCTGATTCTTTGTGGCCGTAATGGAGACGCCTGCATCTCCTATATTTTCTTTCTTTGTGGAGCTGCTCCAGATTGTCGAGGATGATAAAGTTCTCTGTTCATTTTCAGCCGCAGAAAACAGGCGAAGTTATCTGCTCTGTATCGACCACAGTAAATATTGAAGTTACCTGGTGTGACTCCGGCTGCTCACACTCTTCTTTATTTGTCCGCATAAAATAACAACAGCTGTGTTTTCATTTACTCCCTCTAAGTGTTTGTTACCATTACAGGAAGAAACATCCGTCCCAATTCGAGGGCTGCTCCACAAACTTTTGACTCACTCTAAAAAAGAAACAACAGGTTTAATGTTTTTGTTTGACAATAATAATCATAAAAAAAAGCTGATTAGAAGCCTGTGTGTTGTTTAATGGAGCGTTTAATTCCCAGCTATTTCCACCCAGATATAAACAGTATAAATACTTATTGTGGGGAATAATTGTAATTAGAGCAGGATCATAAGTGTACAATGGATCAGATTAGAGTGACAGAGAATCACTGAAGTGAGAATCACGTCCACACGATGGATATCACCACTGCCCAGCTTGTTTCCTCTCCATGCATTTCCACCTTGATGGTGGAGGTTATGGGTTCAAACCCCTCACCCGCTGACTGCCACAGTGAAAAACAAAAAGCTGCTGCAGCTAGTGCTCAGCATCGTCGCTGAGGGAAAGCGATTTGCAGAAAATGCTTCAGCCTCTGTTCTCCACACGCTCACACAGGTTTACAGCAAAGCAAGCTCGTGATGAAAGCGCATTATTCTCCACAAATGGTGATTCAGCTGATTTGCCGGGTCGTGCGTGTGTGACAGGCATCTCATCGCAGTGTTTAGAGGTTGTCCTGCAGCTTTAAATCTGCCCGGGGCCGCCGCGGCGTTATGAAGTGTCGGAACATTAAGGTCACCGTTTTTCGATCAGGGTTTCTGCTTCAGGGTTAGAGCGGAGAGAAAACTCATTCCTTCTGTTCTCGCTCTCCAAGTCTGCCCGTGATTCTCTGATGATATTCATTGTGCCGGACGACAGTGGAAGATTTCACGCCGACGGTTTGTTCTCTACCCTCCAGGAGACGCTGTGGAGGCGGAGCCGGCACTAATCCAAACTACAGGGCAGCTCTCTGCAGGAGGCGACGGGTCTCTGAGGAACAGAAGCCTGGCACGGAGGCGCGCTGAACCCGGATGAAACTAGCTCGATCCTGACCACGTCGACTCGCTCCGAGCGACGCAGCTTCAGCCAGGCAGAGACGGTTCGAAGGGAAAAGACAGAATCTTCAAGGACAAGACGTTTAAAGTACATGAAAGTCGAGAGGAAGTGTTGCTGTGGGATTTGGGCTTCATGTGGGAAGTTGAACTGATCTGCTGTTAGTTTCAATAACATCCTTGAAGCAGCGGTGGAGCAGAATAAGGAGATATCGACGACTCAATCATTTAGCACAATGAGACATTTTCAGGCTGTGAAAAAAAGATATTCGGGAGATACTTCAGGTTTTTATTGAACTGAGGTAATAACCATTAAAGTGGAATTAAACAGAGTGAGGCTGAAATAGACCCAGTCTGTTTGAGGAACGCTGTGAGGTTTAAGGTTAGGTTGGTAATACAGCGATGCCAGAAAAAAGGACTGTAGGACTGTAAAATCTGTGAGGTATAAATACATTGTTTTCTCTCAAACTGCATCAGTGATCTGTAGGGTTGGTGTTGTTTGAAAACAACAGCAGCTGCTTTAAGTTAAAGCGTTGCATCCAGTTCATATTGCGCGCTAGCATCTTTAGCATTAATCCACCAAAAAAGACCAGGCTCAGAAACGTTTCAGTGATTTCTGAATTCTCTCAACCACACGCCGCTTACGCTCTAATACCAGACCTGTAGGAGGCAACGCCGTCTGTTGTGTAATATTAATAATGTTTCCAGTGTTATGAGATCCGGCCTGTGTTGCTGCCTCTCTACACTCGGCAGATGTCAGAGCCCCACACCTGTGGTTAGTGTCTGTGGAACAGGGAACAGACGAATCCTCCCGCTTCACTCTGCTGCTCGGAGCAATAAGTGGTTCCTCATTCACTGGATGGAAATGATGCTCTGTAAGTGAGGACCTTTTTCTTTTGATTGAGCTCAAGGTGTTAAAGGCCTGATTTTTTTTATTCTAACCACACATCACCCTGTAGTAAAGCTATAATACTCCTGGAAACAGGTGTAAATCTCCCCACTCTGCCTGCCTTTATGTAATAATCTGTTTTTATTCATTGACTCATCGTGTAAAGTGTCACTAGACTGCAGCCCCCTGGTGGTTGACAGCCGTCTGCTCGGAGTCTGGATGCGACGCAACAGACACAACAGGTGGAGGTTTGTGTTCACCGCTGATAAAAAGCAGATTGGGAACCTGTGGGCTGTTTAATGGAGCGTTCAGGCGACGCTCGTAAACTCACAGGACATCATGGGATCACATTGTGTTTCAGAGGCAGGTTCTCATCGCTGCAGCAGCTCGTCAACATTTCAGTGCATTTTTTTTTTATCATTCTTTTCATTATCATTATATTTGAATCGCTTTTTGCATTTTCTGTAAATTCTCTGCTTTGATATATTATTTTATTTTCATGTGTGAGGTCTATTCAACACTTTGGTGTTCTGCAGTTGCTTTATTTGTTTTGTAAAAATGAATTAAAGCTTTAAAGTTTATATATCAATGCCATGGTGTTACAATTATCATCATCTTCTATTTGATAGAATTCAAACATCATCATAATTTGCATGGTGAACACTGGTAACAGGAAATCTTTTTTTATTTTAATACTATTCAGTTTTTAAAACAATAGAAAAGTTTGTGCTCAATTATCATTTTCAGAACATGGGACCCAATTATTAATATATTAATCAATACTCCTTCTACTCAGAGGGTCAAGAGGGCAGAACCTATTTGGGGAGTTTCTCTTCACTTGTTTTAAAGAAAACACGACTTTTAAACAACGTTATTTAAAAGATGAACATTTCCCTCTGATATTTGCATTTTATTGGTCGTCCGAGACCAACGTCCTGGTGCTAAACTTGGAAATGGGTTTTACGACCTGACAATGACCATCTGAACGCGCCATTAAGTTTTAGTTGCGTCTCTGTTCTGTGCTACGTGCAAATTCAAAGCAGGTTTTTGAGTTTGAAGGAGAAGGCTGAGACAAAGCTGAGGTTTCCTCTCAGGAAACATCAGTGAGCAGACGATGTGCAGAAAGGGAAATGGAGATACTCCATCTTTTGTAGCCTGAGAAGCGGGATAAAAACTTCAAGTATGTACTTTGACACAGATATGATAAGAATCCAGGATGAAGACAGATAGGCAAGAACTTATTATAGATCAGTGAGTGATTCAGACATCAACTTCACTCTGTTTTCATTCCATACAGCAGATTTACGATGTGAGACTCGCACTGATCGTACAGCGCGTCTGCTGAGGGAACGCTCAGGAATCAAAAGTCTCGGTACAGGTGCACGTATATCCATCACCACAGTCTGAGCTCACACCGTGGAGTGGCTTTGTCTCAGCGTCACTCAGATAATGACTTAAACGTCTGACATCGACCTCCACACGGCCTGTGGCTCCCTGCAGCGCCGCGCACAGCCCGGCTGGGAGCTGCACTACAGCATGAGGGGGACACGCTTCGCAGCCCGGCGGTAGAGAATGGCATTTGTGAAAGCTGAGTTGCGTGATGCTGTTGTCATGCCGTAATACGATATGAAACGCTGCTTAATGTCTAATGTCAACAACCCCTCTGGCTCCATGACGCCGCTCTCCAGGACATTGGAATGGACTGTCTATCCCAGGAATGAATTCTGAATTTTGCAAAAGAAATACAGAGGATAGGTCACCAGAACGTGCTGGTGGGAGGAACGTTAACGCTGAGTATCCTCGGTTAGTCGAGCTGCTGTGAAAGCGCAAGGCAAATGGAGAACGGAGCATGAAGGAGGATCTCAAGCTCGCTGCCTCTGAGCCACGGGGGGGGTCGTCTGCGGAGCATATTAACATAGAACCAGCACGACATGACTGAGAATCCCATGTGATGAACCATGTGAGGTCTGCTAACGAGGCAGAAACACGAGTCTGGAAACTTTGCCGTCAATTCTCAAGAGGTGCTGGAAAGAAGCAGGAAGTCTTTGTGGTAGAAAAACTACTAAAGGCAACAGGGACATTAGAAATAACAACAATGCTAATAGACAGTTCTTTGTGCTGCACTGCAATTTAATCATGAAAAACTCAAAAACAAGTTTGTTTACTTTGTCACAAACATGTAAATATATTCTCCAGTCCTCGTTAGTATGGTTATTAATATCGGTGGCAGATAATGCTCGGTGGCAGCTCGGTGCACAACCGCTCAGGGAAAGTGTTGAGGCTCAGCTTATTAATGTGATAACCAGCAGGTGTGCAGATCCCCATTAGTGCAAACTATTCCTGAAAGACTTTACCGACGCACAGAAGAAAAGAGAGGAACGAGAGATGCTTCCAGGGCCCGTCGGCGCCACGGAGCGCGAAGAGGAAAACACGCCTGAGATCAACAGGACACCACGACGAGGAGGGCAAATGTTCTCATGTTCTTCACTGGCTCTGTTTAATCCTGATAAGTGCGTCGCCTTATTGTAGCGCTGTTGATATTGATAACAGATTGCTATCTTTTATAGACTAGGCTCAGAGGAGCAGACCACAGACACCAGGGATTAGTTACTTACTACCGTATTATTTATAGATTTTTAGAACACAGAGAAAAATAAGGCAATTCAAATAGTATGAAGAATAATTGAAAATATTTACATGCAATCCCGCTATTTTATTTCATTAGGATTTGGTTTAAAACTATAGAAATCATCTTTAACTTATTTTTTTGGGATCAATATCTAATTATATTTTAGGCCTAACTTAGAGTTTAGTTCTCTATTTTTATCTCTATTAAATTTAGTGGTTTACCATATCACGACACCCTTCACTGGAATTAAATACATCGTTATAAAAGTAAAAAAAAAATAAAAATAAAAAAAGATTTCACAAATGCTACATCAACAAAGTCTCTGTTCTCACAGCGTGCGTGAGCGTGTAGTAAGTTGTGGCTCAGTCCTACCACAGCGCAGACTCCTCTGCGTGAAGGAAACAGATGCGCAGCTGGCGTCGCTCCTCTGTGGGCAGCTCGCCATCTTAGCTCTGGTGCGAGCGAGCAATCTTCTCAATTCTGGAACTTCTCTGAAGGTCTTTCACTCAACTCTACCATCGGCTCCGCGGGCAGAAAGGATGACGTAGAATCCTCTGAACGAATGAAAACACCAACTTTCTTCCGTCGAACGTCACTTTTCTCTCCTCCTGTCACTCCTCTCTCTGCTCCTGTCCCCTCGGCCCGACCTCGTCCAGTTCTTCCGCTTTTTTGGTTCCAGCAACTGGCGCTACAGGTGCGCCGATTGGCTGTCACCCCTGACCTCATAAGGGACCGCATACAAATTAAAACCCTTACTTCATTTATTAAGGGACAGTAACAAAATAAAAATAAAACCCAAGTTCAAATTGTTTAAATGACTAAATTATTATTACTATTAATATTAAATTAATTACTTCTTACTAATGTATAGATTAGAATGGATTGATATGCTCCAGACATCTTCATCCATACAGTCAGACTGAGAACAACAGCACGAGGTGGACTCAGGCTGAGGAGGGACGATTGAACCTCGTGAGGAGGTGTGTGATGCACTTCGTATTACTCCTGGATTACAGCATGACTTATATAAACTATGACATAAGAGGAAGAGGAGGGCATTTCATCACATCAAGTATAGATCAGACTGAACTGCCTCGTGATTGTTTCCTCTACGGCTAATTACACGGGAGGCACAGGAGGTAGAAGTGTCACCCACTAATCTGAAATTTGGTTGGTGGTCTGCATGTCACAATGTCCTGGGTCATGTTACACCAGGACCAATTAAATCAATAACATTTTATTTCTGCAGCCCATATTCACAAAATCGCTTTAATCATCATCATCAATTTATGTCATCAACAAGGTTCAACATCCTCTGTCCCTCACCCTCAACCAGAGTTCACATAAAAATGAAACCCGCAACCAGATACACACACACCGGGATCTACAGCTGAGTCCTGAGTCCGGCTGAGTCGCATTAACACAAATCGATTTGAGTGGTTTGCCCGGAAACGATTGGCTGGTGAAGCACTGCATTTAGCTCGGCGCATGAGTGAATTCATCTGTACTTCTACTACGACTAAACACATCAATGCTGCCTCAGGTATTAACACGATAGATCAGTTGTTATCAATCGGTGAATGTGAGTGACACATAATCTACCATGAACTCAGAGCTAAGAAAAGGCTAAACTCCTTCATGTTTATATATATTGAACACACATTCACCACAACCCAAGTGATTCTAAAACGTGCCATAGGAAAAGTCAGCAGCACCACAATGAGTCGTTTTGTTCTGAATGTAATCTCATGAATAAACATATCATATATATGATATATATATATATATATATATATATATATATATATATATATATATATATATATGCATATTTGGATTTAACTGCAGGAATGACAGACTATTCTGAGAATCCAATTTTAACGAGATTAACAGAGGATGACGAAATAATTTATTTCTACTGTGACATAAAATAATGAGTGTGAAATTGGGCCAGAATGTAATTATAACTTTGAGCCACATCGTCTCGACGATTTTCACATTCGTATAGGTGACATGTCGGCCACATCAGAACGGAACCGAGTTGTTTCCTCTGAGGAGACGGAGGTGTTGATTTCTATATGATTCATGCAAATCTTTATCATGAGATGTTGGATTGATAAGCCTCAAATGACACAGCTGACGAGCATCACGGCAGCATCTGCATGTGTGTGTGGTAATGCATCATGTCTTACACTCTGCGTCCTCCTGAGTATATGGGAGACACACATCAGCCCAGGTGTTACTTTCCCTCTGCTGGCTGCAGCCGAGGGTGCAGGACGCTTTGGTTTGAAGTTGGGTGGTAAATGTGTGCCGGCAGAGCAGAAGCTCCGGAGACGCTGCAGCGTCGACGCAGAACAACACAACACAACACAGAGCTCCTCTGTTTACTCACACACGTCCTGGTTAAAGGTAGAGACACCACAGACGTCCTGAGCTCAATCGTCAATAGAAAATCGAAAAACGTATAAAATGGTGTTATAACATAAACACAGACGTATTAGCAATGTGGTAAAAAAACGCACTGCCTCCGTGTTTGAACCTCCAAAACAACAGATTTTCCAAGGCTCTGAATGGGAAACGATGACGATCTCAGTTCACACACCTCTGTTAAAATAAACAAACACAATAGTCTGGATTCTCTAAACCCCACATCAGCGCACCACAGCGTCGCCCCTGACAGGATATCGCTGGTGTTATGTATGGCGTCGTTGAAAGGTTAACTCATTATCAGGGAGAGTGTAAAGTTATTGATGCTGGACATCAAAGATCAATGACTCACACTCTGTCATATTACTTTTGTGGCACGGCACATCTATCAGTTGTTTTTTTTTTTTTTTTCCTGCTAACGGCCACGCGACGCTAAATCAATCCCCTGCCGTCACCTTGGAGGGAGCGGGAGATCTCAGTGAGGAAACAGGCAGTGGCAGGTGAAAGCCTCCCATTCGCAGCCACACATTCTCTCTCTCTCTCTCTCACTGAATGCACCGCTGCCGCCGCACCGCCAGCAGGCAGCGGGCGACCTTGACGAACACAGGCAAGGTGTCGAGTTAAGGGAAGAGGGGACGGGTCGAGGCGCTGATGCCGGCCCGCTGCAGCGCTCTGTCAGACCGTCCAATCAATGGCGTGAAGGGCGTGAAGCAAAGACAGCGATAGAATAACCAGGGAAAGGAAGACAGACAGGCCGGAGCGAGGGGGGAGCCGAGGATGGATGGCGGCAGGAAAGGTGTCTCCAGGAGATGGCAACCACGCAGGGTCAAAAAGGATGCCGCTCGGCCCCCTCGCCGCCGGCCTGTCAGCCCTGCTGTAATGAAGCTAAATGAGGCCACAGACTCTGCGGAGTTTTCTGAAAGTGGGTGATCACCGGTGGCCTGGAGAAAGGGGAGCAACAAAGAAAAAGGTGTGCGGGTGATTGACAGAGTGCAGGGGACGCAGCGCCGGTTCAGTCAATCAATAACTGCCTCCCTCCCAGGCGCCCGGTCCCCCTCGCCGGCCTCATCAGCGTCCCCATCTCTGACCTGACAGGGGTCGCTTTCCATGTGTCATCTCACTGAAAGGAAATGTGACCTTCTCTCTTTTAATAGGATTCTTTAATAGTGGGGAGATCTGGGAGCAACAAAGGAGAGCGGACTTTTCATTCTTTAATGGAGCCGCTCCTGGTCGCTGCTGCCGAGGAGCTGGCAAGACACGGACATCCCCCGCTTTCATTATTCATACTGTACGGCAGCGGCGCGGGGACACGGTGACAGAGTCAATGATAACGAGATGTACCTTTTGTCAGGGCAAATATTTAAACAGGGCATTGGATTAATGAGAGGAGCCGGTTTGGTAAAGCCAGGTTTGAGTTTTGATTTTCCGGCGGAAGTTTTCAGCGGCTGCAGAGCAGAGCACAGGTATCTGTAACTGGAGATTAAACAGACAACGATTGTTTGGTTTTAGAGAGAGTTTCTTTAATAAATTCTCTGTTCCAGAGAATCTTTGCTGCTGACTGAAGTGCTTCTCTGTCCGCCGCGGTATTGAGCGCCTCCCAATTTAGATCAACCAAAGATTGCATGCATTTTCTCTCTCTCTCTCTTTCTCTCTCTCTCCGGGGAGAATCTGCAGTCGAGTAGACGAGGCCTCACGCCGCTTTCAGGCTCAAACATCTGAGGAACGCAGCAGGAGGTTCTTCGCTCAGGTGCAGCAGGCGGAGGCAGCGAGGAAGGTATTTATACTACAGCGGAAATCCCTTGTTTTTGTTTACCGCACATCGTCACCGGCGTCAGGTCTCATCAACAGAACCTCTCGACGTCTTCATCTACCCATCTGACGGCCATTTCATCGGAGACATTTGCATTGTTTATTTATTTAATTTTCTAACAGCACGAACACACTTCGATCACCGACTGAGCCCAAAGCTCGTCTGAAACCTTTGTAAGCTGCTGAATGAAGCCACTCTTCATCAGCTTTAAATATCTCCTCTAAGACAATGGTCGTAATGATTGTTTAATGAGTTAAACAAAGATGCGCACAACAAAATAACCAATCAAACTGCAGATGAGCTTTTCCACGTGGATGCCAGACCCAGCGAGGTTCAGCTAAATATTTTTAATTACCTCCGAGCGCCTTGTGCTGAGTCTCTTTTAGCACTCTGATTGCATTCTAATCAAGAACAAGGTCCAATTTGCCACAACAACAAAGGACGAAGGCCTTTTCCTCGCGCCGTCCACTGAGAGGTGGACAATAGATCTGTTGTTTTGCATCAGGACGATATGACGCACGGGCAGATCGCTGTGCACGCCTCTTCAAGCAACAGTTTTTTTTTCCGACTCTGCTTCTTTGCGTGTTTCCTCTATTTTCCTTCATTTCTCATCCGCCCAGAGGTGACGCGGTGACTCACTTCACTTGTTCCATTAACTTGAGTTGCTAATAATATATTTCATCATGGCCTGTTATTGGAAAGTATATTGCAATCTGCTCATGATAGCTCACGTCCAAAATTGTTAATTAAGTAAATGAATGGTGAAGCGCAAATAAATAAATAAAGAACACAAATTAGCATAGCGTAATTGAATGTCACTCTTGGTTATTCTGCTCTTTGAACTGATGGATGGGCGCCGTGCGCTCCCTGAGCTGTAATGGAAAAGAGAGTGACCTCGTCAGCGCGCACGCTCAGAAACACCGGGACCCGGGAGTCGAGCGCCGGTTATCTCTGTGCATTCATCTGCAGTATTGACAGCACACGGCTCGTATCTGATGTGTTGCTCACACTTAATCGCATGTCAGCGGGACGCCGGGCCATCAATCAATGGAACGTCTCAAAGATTTATTTCACAAGGCCAATGGTCACATAAAGACAGAATAAACACAAATAAAGGGAACTACGACGCAAAGTGGCGCCGCTCAGTGACAGTGATGCCCTGATCCTCCTGCTCTGTGTCCCCACCTGCTTATTCAACGTTCATGGAGCTGTTTCAGAAACCAGACAAGACAACGAATCCTGGTATTATTAAATGATCACAAACACAGCTATGTTATGGTGAATTTAAATTCGGGTATCAACCCTATATGAACCAAGCTGGTGTGTTTGTGAGGTTCTGATATTTATATAATGTGAAAAATAACCAAGCCAGCTAATGGCACAAGGACAATGAAAGACACAATCACTTCTTTTCTTAGCACATTTTTGAAACAAAAGACATTTGCGGGCACTTATGCCTTAAGTGGTTTGAAAGGTTTGAAATAATTTGTTTACCCGGAGCTGCATTAATTGATTTGTGGACACAAGAGGGCTTAAAGGAGAGCGGCAGACAGAAGCTGACAGCCGGGCGTCAGTCCCAGCAGGGAGCGCGACTCCATTAAAGGTGAGTAAAATGTCAGAAAGAAAACTAATATGTACTTTTCACAGTGTCAGCCCATTTTTTATTACAGTGCCTGAGCTCCCCTCGCTCTTTAAACCGTCTCCACTTTTCCACACCTGCACCTTCAATTTGAGAAGAAAAACAATCTTCAACCTGCTTTTTTTTCTGCTGAAGCTGATAGAATAACTCCATCTGCCTCTGCTTCTGAGTTTAATCTCTCAAGCTGCTTCAAGACCGAGCCGGAGATCCACAGTTTCTCAGAAGAAGGGATGTTTGCGTGAACTCAAATGTCAGAGGGAGAGCCTGCAGACTTTTGCCACCTGGAAAAATCCATCGCCTCTGATGTCAGAACAAAGCGAAACAGATAAAACCCAATGTCTTGAATCTCCTCTTGTAGAATTTATTTGAATGTTATGCAACGAAATGAGCTTGAGAAAGTGAAATGGTGCTGTCAACAATTGATTAGTGGCCGTTCCTTCTGAAATAAAGAAGGCTGTGACTGTGAAACCAAACAAAAAGAACATAGGTGAGGTCATTTTTTTCAGAACGTAGTATAAAGACTTCTGTCTGTATAGCACCAGCTCCATCATGGCTGCTGCTGCCTGACCTGGAGACAAAAACCAGAGACAACCAGTTCTTTGTGCGGGCCTAATGAGGGGAAGAAAAAGTTTGGAGTCTTTTCTTAACTCCATGAGATGTCTGGACAGAGGTGATAGAGACGGCGAGAAAAAATGGAATCCATTCTGCAGAGCTGGCTGCCGATAATAGGAAAGTTTAAAAGGTGCTGTCGCCTCGCTGATGGACCCACCGCCTGACATCCGCGTTCAGCCGCTGATGAACCAAAACACATCATCTAAAGTTAGATGGAACTTTGGTGAAACTGTAATCAAGTCAATAGATGTGTATATATCTACCTTTTAATACTGATCCAGAATCAGTTCTGTGATCCATGAGCTGTCTAGTTAGCATCTTTCTCAGGACTCAACAGTCTCCAAGGTCATGATCCTACAGTAGTCAGCAGCTCCAGGGAAAAGTCCTGAGAGTTCTCTCCTCTCTACAGTGGGAAACACCACCAGCCAGTGATTCATCATCTCTCCACCATCACCAAAGCTTCGTCTGTATAGCCGAGACGAAATTAACTTTTTGTCTTTATTGTAGACAGGTCATATTTAAGGCTGATCTCTTAACTTAGCTACTGAGTCAGCCCCAGCTTCCCCAGGATGACAAATTAGAAGAAGTTCATGCAAAGAAGGATAATCTTTGTACAATAGGAGCACGATCATTCATTGTTGAAACTGTGCAGGTGTGGGTGACAGGAAAGGAAAGAGATTCTGAAGAAGTCTAATCAAACCCCCAACAGATCATTTCTGTCCTCCTCCCCCTCACCTCTAACACTTGCATGGTAAATACTGTGGTGACTGAGCTACAGGTGCTGTCCTGTCACTTCCAATTTGACGGCGGCTATACAAATGTAGAGCTCCACTAAGCAGGTGTCAGGACATCATTAGCAGCAGGTCAAACTGTATTATGCTCAGACACCCCAATCATTATGGCCAAATGGGCTGGCTTGTCCATGGCACACAGAACAAAAATGGTGTCAGTGGAAAGTAAACAAGACTCCAGTGAAATAAGCACAGCGACCATGCAGGGAGGGCTTCCTGCTCAGAGAGTTGTACAGCCAAAGCTTTATTTTCTCCTCAGACGACCTTTTGAATGTCCAGCCTGGTGAAGCTCAGGAGCATGTTTGATGTCCTTCCAGGCCCGGAGGACATCAGAAGTGCTTAATTCGCCGTTTTTGCTTGAGTCTCTGAATGTTTACAGGTAAACCTGCTGACTGATGCTGGCTCACTTTAACCCGAGAACGCTGCCGAAAGAACAACGGGAGGATGATAATGAGTGCACAGCTGTCGGAGCTGCGACATGCAAGCAGCAGCGAACACTGAGTCACAAACAGTCTGGCTTTAAAAACGGCATACGCTGACTTTGAAGCAGGCAGGTCTGCAGTTTGTACTTCAGAAAGGAGGATTCACACAAAATAACACAGGTATTCCACTGAACAGCAGAGGACATTGTGTTTTTTCCTAACACTAGTATTTGCTTAATGATTTATGTAATTTACTAGTAGCAACATAGAAAGGTATACATAATTAAGGCTCGCAGCGCTATGCAGGTGTAGAAACACAAGCGAAAAACGAATGTTAGTATGCTACTGTGAAATGCTAACTTAACATGCCCAGCTTTATGTTAATATAGGCATTCTATTCTAACATGCTAACATTACATGCCTCTCTAAATAATGAAACATGCATGCAACAACAATGCAAACCTGACATGGTTCCATACTTTTCTACATTAATACTTGGTGCATTAGCATGCTAACATTAGCCTAGAAGATGAAAACACAGGCAGGCCGAGAGCTAATGCTAATTGTATCACAATTCTGACATGAGTGGTTTTGCCCAGTTTCATGGCAATAAATCTGAAATATATTATTCAGCGAGTGGCACTGATTTGAATATTTGGACTGAAACACAGATGTCCATCTGCTGAAGCTTTTGATCAAGCCCCTCGGACCCTGTCTGGACGGCCATTCCATTGACTTTCCATTGACTTTATGCTTAATTGGAAATAGTTCCATGAGATTCCAATCACTGGAATGCCGCACATACCTATAATGACACAGAATAATCTCAAAGCAGCGATCAGTCACTGAATTCATTAGTAAGCTTCCCTTGATGCTAAGTGATCTGGTGTTTTGCCTTGAGGCGGTTTCCATTAACCTTCAGCTCTTTTTAAAACACACTCATTAATGATGAAAAAAATTCCCTCAATGAAACTCCTTATAACAAATCTATTAGTGGTCAGTCCTGTAGGTTTCTGCAGGCACGCTTCAAGCTAAACGGCTTTCACAGCGACTGCTTCTCATTACAGTCGTAAACATTTGAGACAGGACGACCTGTTAACTCAGAAAGCCTGTAAATCGCTGTAGGGCTAAATAATTCCCTCTATTAAATCTGCGACCAGTACCAAGCTGCAGCCAGATAAAAGCCTTGTTGCCTGTGACAAATCTAATTTTCTGGATTGTAGAGAAACAACCCCACTGCTTCTCTCTGACTGATAATCCATGTCTCGAAGTTCGTCAGGAGTTTTAATTGTGTTTCATGAAACCGCCGTCACGTCGCACTCATAGCAAAATAAAAAAGAAGTTATGAGGCAGATGGTTTGGAACTACCCCCCCTCCCTCCCTCCCTTGGTGCGGCTGCCCAGGAGAAATGGAGCAGAGCGAGGGGAAAAGCAGCGGGATGTTTTGAAATGGATTAATGCTCCAGCCATTTGAGGTTAACAGCCTGTCGCTAGGCTCCCTTATCTGATGGTCGAGATCAATGGTACAAACACATCTGCTCCCCAAACAATCTGCCACAGAATTGCTGGAGACGGCACCGAGGATGAAATCAAATCATTATCCAGCAGCTCTCTGAGCTCTTTTATGCCCGTTCTTCCTCTGAACCATAAAGAGCATCATCCAGCGACCTGTGCGAGGACTCATATTCTTGTTCCAAAAACCTCTGACACGATGCCGGAACTGAGTCTTTTTCAAAACAGAGTCTGAAACCTCTTTGGCGATTAATGTGTTGGAAGAAGTGAAATAGAGTTTGGGTCAGTGCTTGAACTGAATTCAGGAGTATGGTCCACTGGCACTTTAGAATCATCTAAAAAAAAAAAAAAAAGAAGCTAATTCTAATAGAAATAGAGGAGAGAGGCAGAGAAAGGGTGCAATCACACTGCCCAAAAAATATATAGTTATTTTTCTAAATGCTCCCTGTCTGCAGAACCATCGCCTCCAGTGCATCGTCTCAAGTCACGATGCAACACGGAATCCATTCTTTCATCACAGGGAAGGCAGCTGAGACGCTGGAGTGGCGTCTGAATGTCACTTCAGCAGGAATCAACAGGTAATCTGAGAAGAGGCAGCTCGCCCTGAGAGGCGTCCAGCTGCTCTCTCCCCTCATATCAATCATTCCGCATCTTGATTGAACTTTAAACGATGTGTGTCCTTACGTCTCATCCTGCTACGTGTTGACGTGGCGCTGAAGCACGCCGTCCCACTGAGGAGCGGCATTACAGAAAGAGTGTGTGTAACATCTGGGCCGAGCACCGTGATCACGTCTTTGTTTTCTTGATATTAATCTTGGTGTAATTGTGTTCACATCAGCTGGTGAGTTGCTCGGCGTCTCCGGGGAAATCAAACGGGGGCTCTGCTGATGCAGAGAGCGCCGTGTTGTCGAAGCGAGACTTTTACATGAGAAAAATACGCCCAAGATCTCTAATATTGATGATTTCAAAGTACACTTTTGATCACGGGGACGGAGTTATAGTAAACGAGCATTTTTGCTCTCACAGAAAACAAACGTAAGGAAAACTTCTGAGGTCAGAGGATGCGGCACGAAGCTGCAGACTTTCCTCTGCGATGTGTTCGAGAACGTTCCTTCGTGTTCTGCAGCTGATTCTCGAATCTCATCGTGGGATCATCTTCAAACAGAAGAGCTCAACTTCTGCAGAAGCCGTCGAATCAGGCGGGATGTTCTCACATGAAATAAGTCGTTACCAGAGGCTGCCTGAGATCTGTGATCCACCCACAAATCTTTGGTGTTTTTTAAGAAACAAATGCTGATGATATGAGATATGTGTCATCTAATCCTCATTGTAATTATATAGCTTCATCATATCACCACGAAAACAACTTTCAAGTGCGAGTTAATTATGCATAAACTCAGCTAAAGTGTTTTTTTTTTTTCTACTTGTCACAAAAAAAAAAAGATTTATGAGCTGAGGCTGATCTGATCCCATTCTGCCTCCTCGCTCCGGATCAGTCGTGTGAAAATATTCAGGTGGAAACAAAGACAATCTGAGATTCGTCCTGCGCACGCCTCGTCCAGGCAGCACCGGGACGAGTGTTCTGCTCGAGGAGGGAGTCCAGCTTAAAACCGAAAAGGTCACCTGGGAGCGTGCAGCAGTGGGACGTCTTAAAGGTTACCTCCATCGAGCACCATCAAATATTAATGGCGGCGGCGGTGCCCCTGACAGGACCCCCTGCACACAAACACGTCCGTTTAGCAAAGGGGGAGTTTTTAAGAAAGCCACGCGCGCTGTGATGCAACGCGTCCTTCCTCCACGTGACGCTGTTAGATTCTCGCTCCTCGGATTTCTTTTAAAAGGTCACCAGCAGCTGGAGTGTGACTTCTTGCCCTTATATTTCCAGTACTTTGTATTAACTTATCGATCCGGTTATGTCAACGAGGGAGGCGTAAAGGTTACAGACGAGCCTGTGCACCTCCACCTTTTTAACTATGCAGCTGATGTGGAGACATTAAGCCCGGCAGTAAAAAAGGAGCCAAAACTAATATGTAACTGGGAAAATATGCCCATAAAGAAGCCGCGCGCTGTCTTTGCTATAACGGGATATTGGCAGCGTTCCTACGAGAAATAATCTGAAGTGAAATAACCAAACATGGATATTTTACCTCAGAGGAAGCCAGAGCGGCGCACGCGGCCATAAAAGAGCCGAATGTGGATTCGTGTTTCCTGGCAAGACACCACGCCAGGCACGGCGGTGAGCGGCGCTCCAAATCTGCTTTTGACCCCTCGCACCCCGAGATGAAGGCGTTCTCTCGGTGGGTTTTTACAGTAGAGCAGCGAGGCGGTGGCAAGTGTTTTCCAGATGTTTGTGCAGAATGCTGGAAGCTGCATGCACCGGTTCGTCTATCTGTTCCTGATGCCATTGTTTAGGGCTCCGGCAGTGTTTTTGTTTTTTTTTTGTTTATTCTACATTTCCCCAGGCACGCAACGAACATAAAAATCAATCACAGCAGACATGAAGCGAATTTGCAAACAGCCATAGCCATCAAAATTGGAATTTGTGACGGCAGCTCTATCTCCAGTGATCAGCGGAAAAACCCTCCGTCTTTTCATGCACGGCTCATACAATCAACCCAACACGTTTCTGCATATTTCCCCCTCCATCCTGACACTTCATGCCTGTTCCTCCATCATTTCACCTCGTAGTTATTTTGCCGAAAACGTAGATCAAACCGACGAAGCTGACTGAATGCAAATGGGCAGCAGCTCAGTCTGGTGCTGGAGGCCCTCTGTGTCGCCCCTTTTATCTGATTTATTGACTGTGTTTATTCTGCCTGCGCTCACACGCAGATAAACTGCCGAGCGTCTTGTTTGGTTTGTGAGTTCATAAAACATCTAAATATCACAGGTTGCTAACTCTTAGTTTTCTTGTGTGAAGGAAGCACAAGGCAAACCATGTGTTTTAATAGATCCTCTTTCACTTCACTTCAGTTTAAGTTCAAAGGAACATATTAACAACAACAAACTGCACTGAGCCAGTGGAGCCACTGAGGACTGTGAGAATAAAAAGTCCCACCACCCTGCTTTTACATCCTCAGCACTTGCAAAGCCACTGAGAAGAATCCTGTCGACCTAACAGTCGTGCACATGTCCACATCTCCCCTCAGCTTTATCCTGGTGCTTAATAATAGATCGTGGTCAGACACTCTGGTGGAGAGCTTCCGAGGCCTCTGGGTACAAAGCTACAACTCCGCACCTTCCTTCACACGGACGAGGGAAACAGTCTCTTCCTGCCCCGCGGCTCCACGCATCGCTTTCCTGTTTGTAACCGTTTTCTGCTGCGGCGTGGCGGGCGAGTCGGAGGTTCACGCAGTCACACCGGGGGGGACGCCGAGAGGCCCGGGGAGGGGGGGGGTTTCTGCAACTCATTTCCATGTGTAGAGAATGAAGCGAGAAAAATAACCACAGGGAATTGCTTTATGTAATCTTTTATGTCTGAGTCTGCATCCTCAATTTATGAGGCTGTAAACAGTATGCGCATATTTCATCACTGCAGTGTGTGTGTGTGTGTGTGTGTGTTGACGAATGGGTGTGTGTTTGTGGCTATTTGTAATAGCACTACAATATTAGACTGTGAATAATGCATATAATCCGTATTTTCAGTGGGGAAAAAAACCTGGCCCCCGAGTCAAAGTGA
The DNA here is from genome assembly GCA_016785235.1 of Pseudorhombus dupliciocellatus. Taxonomy (NCBI): domain Eukaryota; kingdom Metazoa; phylum Chordata; class Actinopteri; order Pleuronectiformes; family Paralichthyidae; genus Pseudorhombus; species Pseudorhombus dupliciocellatus. Next base: position 2,785,064 of record JAFBJW010000280.1, read on the forward strand.
AAACAAAGAATCAAAAAACATGCTGCTGAGCGACACCGACCAAGCCTTTCATCATCGCTGAGGCTGGAGGACGTTACTTCCACTGGGCTAAGTATCATTGATATTGACGTTTTAAACATATAGAATAAAAAAAATACATATAGCTGATCCAGTCTAACTGCGTGTATCTGCTACAGGACGCTGTCAGTCAGACTTTATTTGTACGACCATTCATGCTTTGGGGGGGGGGGGGGGGGGGGGTCATTGGGGGGGGGGGGGGGGGGGGTTCATTACATGCTGCTTCACATGTGATTAACAGTAGTAAAATGAGACAGACATATACGATATTCAGAAGAAGTCTTTCTGACAAATGCAGTTGAAGTCAGACGAAGATTAAAATAAATAATTCAGTATATTAAAAAAGTAAAATGGATATGATACAATAAAATGGATGAAGTAGATGTGAAAATAAGAAGGAAGTAAGAATAAAAATGATGAAATGCAGTTAAACAGTGGTGGAGTTAAACATGAACTCGATATAAGTGGGACGAATAAAAAACTTCAGTCTGTCTCTCAGAAATGAACCTTGGACCAGCAGCACCTGTTTGTTAACGTGTACAGTTCATTTGTGTGTGTGTGTGTTTACTTTGATTTTCTGCATGCTGGATATCAATTTGTGACTGCGTGCTGGAGGATTCTGGGAAGAGAGGATCGGCATATTGACGAACCAGTTAAGTTGAAGCGGCATCGTGGGAAAATTCTGTTTTCATGTGGATCGATAACGTTACCAGTCCAAATGGTGAGAGACGTCCAGGTCGGGGAGGACGTGTGTGACCTCACAGTTTTTATATATTCAGAGAACAAACGCGGAACACTGTGTGATGTGAAAGAACCTTACAGAGATAAAAGGAAGCTGCGCCCGCCCGCTGAGCCATGAGTCACCAGCCAATCGGAGAATTGTTACAGAGTGTTCAGGCCTGGAAGAATTCTTTGTGGGAATAAGAGCCATTAACGCTATATCACCAGCATCTTCTCCTCTAATTAAGAGACAAAAACCTCAACAACAACAACAACAACAACAACAGCCTGAGAGCAGTTTGGGCTTTTCAGGGTGGAAGAATAAAAAATTCAAACATCGGAGAGCCGGTGGAACTAAAGGCTTCTGCTGTTGGCGACTCACAGGAGTCTGAGACGCCACCCTGCTGAGTGTTCTTCACCAGGTTTGGTTTGCATCAAACCTTTCACTCGGAAATTCACTCTGCGTTTCAATGAGACCAAACAAAACGCCACGAATCCTCCACTCCGGCCTTCACTCGCAGCGTTAGCAGATAAAGCCACGCGCATGTTTTCAACATCAAATACTCTTCTATACGCAAGAGACAACGGGAAAACCTTGAGAGAGCTCACACCAGCTGTTTCTGGACGCCATTTTAAAGTTTTTCTGAAACGTAAAGGCAATGAACTAAACTAAAGAAATGACACCCAGCAGTTGTCGGTTCCGCAAACTCTGGGCAAATGTCAATATGTTAATGAAAGCACGAGCAAGAGCACAAGGAAAATGGTGCGTGATGTCATGAGGACGATGTTGGAAAGACGCCAGGTTTGTCGGCCGTGTCCACCAACAGCTAACCCAACGTGCAGGGAGCTGACAAACAACCTGGCTTTATGTCAACAGGAGCGCAGCACCGTGTTCCTGTCCCTCACATGAAATACAGGTTTATTCTTCACCAGAAGTCAACAACAAAAACCTGCAGCCTCACAGGAAGCCGCTGCCCTTTCCTCCATCACATCCGTGATGGACGGCAGCGACGCCTTTAAGTGGACACCGCCGGGGAAAGCACAAAAGCTTTCAGCAGGAGGAACAGTTTCATCCCTCTGCATCTTTACAGCACTTAGTGACTCACTGTTTAGAGCAGAGGTCCCTAACTTTGATTTCACCGCAGATTTTCTTCACGCTACCACTCTTTCCTTTGTGTGATCATGGAAGGTCGAGAGCTGCTGGAATAATAGGGACCGAGACGCTGCGGGAGAGGAATGACCTGCGCTCACCGACCCACTTTAGTTCCAGTTCAGAAAGCTGTGGTTAGTTGAGGAGCGGTGAGCAGAAAATGGAAAGGAAACATGATTGAAGCTAAATACAGTGAACTGGACGAGACAGAGAAACAGTGATGTTCAGCTGGATGTTTGTTTTCTTCAACACAGAACAGAAGAACAAATGTTTAAAAAATATGAAAAAAAATGGCCGATTCCTTTAAGCGTGGACCCAGCGTGACATCACCGTGGTTTCTGCTGTTTTGGTGACTCACTCTGGCATTTTGTCCAGCGCCATCTTTCATTTTGAAACCAGAAGTATCCCCAAACTTGTACGAGCAGTGGGTGGAGCCTGACTGAGCGCTCAAATACACTGCACGCCCACCCATACCATCGCCCTCCCCCCATTGGTCAGTTTTAGCTGTCAATCGCTTAGTGACGCCCCCAAATGCATACAATGCTTTTGGGTGTGTTTGACGCTAAACAGCCTCGAATATTTATCTTGAACTCTTGAAGACTTGGAACTAGAGACTGAGACGTAAACTCCTGGGAGAACGTTTACTAGCGTCATAAATCAGGTGGGAAGTCGAGTTATCTTCACATTCACGTTTCCTCTTTGGCTCTAGAAAGTTGTATATGAATAAAATCAATTTTTCTGATGTCTTCATCAATTCCATCATGAAGATTCCTCCTTTATTATAATAATAATAATAATAATAATAATAATAATAATAAAATACAGCTCACGCCACATGGATAAAAATCAATACTGAAAAATCTAAAATGACTTTAAAACAACTGCTACCGCTTCAGTTTCTGTGCCTCCCCTCCGGCTCCCTTCATTGTTCTGGCTGCGGATGATTCTGATTACTACACCGGCTCAGATCAACGCTCCTCATCACTTGCGTGTTCTCGGAAAGAAGAAGGCGGGACCGTACCACAGCATCAATTAGTTATGTAAATGTCATCATGGGTTTTTTTTAGAGTGCCAGGTTTTGATACTTCAATTCCGAAGCGTTTAAATGGAAGCTCAAAATGAAACGAGGGGCACGGGCAAATCTCTGATGATGATGATGATGATATCCACACAGCTGCGGATAAAATATTAAACAGGGACCTGCGGGGCACGGCGTCTATCTGACTGGCAATAAAAATCTCTTGGACAATTTGAATCGGCGTTAATTGGGATGTGAAAGACAATGAGGCACGGCAGGAGGGGTGGGGGTGGGAGTGGGGGGGCACGGTGAGGAAGTTAAGAGACGGCGCACGATCGAGGATCAGCTCGGATTATATTTCCTTTATTACTTCCAAAATTTCATCCTACACAGAAACAATATGCGGCGTCTTCCCGCCTGCTCCGCCCGCCTCGCCATCTGTTGTTGTTCCCTGTGAATTGTTCTCTTATGTTGCTACAGTGGCCAAGATTGTCCGACTGTACCTCAATTTCTAACCGGGATGGAAGAAACAATGAAATGAACAAAAGGGCCCGTTCCTACACAGATACGTTTTCTCTCTGGCCAGAATGGAATGAGTCAATCTGGGCTTCTCGCAGAAAATGTAATCACACTTTCAAGAAGAAGGAAAAAAGAAACAGAAAGTGGCCAACTTTGGCTCCAGGTCGCATCGACCTCAGGATGAAGGTAGACGGCGACGCTCCGACATTAGGAAAATATCTCACAACACACTTTTCACACTTCCTCTTCTCGGGGCCTTTTGATTTGCTTTAATAAATGTTAATACAACGCAGAGCGCTGGAGGTGGAGTTTGGGAATTACAAATTGCTGAGCTCATTTGCAGAAACCTCAAGGGACTCCTTGGACTCCAACACCTTTACATGTTCCCCTGAGGCCCGCAGGAGGAGAGGGAACGGAGGGGGGGGGCGTGCAAGAATGTAAATTGACTGGAAGGAGCCCCTGCCAAGAGAGCACGCAGATGGTTGTGTCAGGCTGGCACAGGGTGGTGGGGAGGGGGCGGCGGTGGCACGTGGCTGTCTTTGGCACACCGTGAGCACTTGGCACCGGTGGCAGGAAGAACCCGCATCCCCACAGCAGCGACGCTGCCCTCATTGCCGTCGACAGCCACCCACCACCTCTGTACTGGGTTTATCTCACCACCCAGCATCCGGAGAAACAATGGGGCAGGTTGCAGAATCCAGCCTCTGTGTGTGTGTGTGTGTGTGTGTGTGCGTGCCTCGCTCTTTGTGCGCTGAATGTGAACGGCTGAAGGTTTATGGTAATCTCATCCCAGGGTTGGGTGGTCATGAGCATGTGAAGTAGAAGAGGACAGTTGTGGCTGCGGAGAACGAGAGGGTTTTTTTGTCGACGTGACGGAAACGTCCCGTCGGCCGGGTCCAGAACGAACTGATGAAGTTTCACACGTCGAGTCGTCGGCAGCTTCGTGGCTTTCGGGGTAATGACTGTAATTACAGAAGGGCTCTCCCAGCCTTCAGCTGCAGGCCGTAAACATATCCGCGATGCTAATAGTCTGGGAAGCACTGGAGGCAGGAAGCAGAGGAGCAGACTCTGGCCCCTGAACGAGCTCTGAGAACATTTTAATTGTATTTGAATGGATCGACAACGCGTCTGAAAACTGCCGTCACCACAGAAGAGTGTATTTTACTTTAGCACTTGCTGCTTTGCACTCGCTCTCCACGAGCGGTGTCACTTTTATCATGCGCTATTTACAGTGTAGCTAGATTTCACGAATGTGTAATCACTTGAAACAAGGGGGGGGGGGGGGTCAAAACCCCTCATTATATTCGTCTGCTGTCATAGAAACAGCGTTACCTGTTTGTTTATCAATAGGCGCGGAGTGTTTGAAGGCTTGAAAGCACTGAGCCTGCGTGACTACACTTACAGCCGCAGCCAGTGGGAAGCATGAGTCACACTCGCTCTCGTGTTTTACACACAGAGACGCTGCAGCGCTCTCATCCCTCCTGTGTCTCCAATATTTGTTTCCCATTGCAACAAATCTCATTACAGCAGAAGCTCGCAGCGAGGAGATATCTACCGAGGTGAAGCGCTTCAAACCTGCAAACTGCCTAACGTAGCATGTTATTAAAGGAAAACGCCAACGTTTGGGGAACCCACGCTTGCTCAGTTACACAACGGATTTAATTTGTCCGAGGTCTCGGTCTGAGGTCCAGTTTAACGGCAGATGACCGTGAAGACTCCAAACGGTCTTCTTCTAATTATGTATGATATTACTACTATGAATTAAATGAAGGAATATATTGGATTACATTCAGCACTGGAAATCGAAAGAAACCTGTCCTACAAATGCACAGTTTAATGATTTGACTATGGACGAGTTCCAAACAATTTTTCCTGATTCCAAGCACAAGCAGCATAAAACGAACTGACCTCAACCCAAATACTGTTAAGTCTAAGTATCACCATGTTTTGTTCAGAAAGTACAGCCGGTGAGCTTAAACTCTTCACACTTGTTTTATATTCATCCAGGGGCCGCATCCTTTGAGAGCACATCTGGGTCAGGAAGATGCTGAGAGCTTCATGAAAGGCAGAATTAAGATGAGATGGTCTGGGCCGTTAGGGATTTCCTGTTTGATGCATCTGATCTCCAAAGGCGTCCTCCAGAGGATGTGTTAAAATGAATATTAACATTCACCCTAAGTTAGACAGGTTTCTGTCAGACGTAGAGATAATACGTAGAGATAAATATTTGCTTATAAAACGTGATTTATCTTGTCTGAATAAAGGCTGCATGTAGTCAGCAGGAGTATCCACAGCACACGTGTGAAACATTAGTATAATTACATCTTCTGCGGAGCAGCCTTTGGGTCAAAATGAGAAATCAATAAGGAATAATAGTCTGTCTAAAAAAAAACAAACAAAGAGTGAAATATAATATCTAGAGTTCAACGTCTTCATTTATCATTTACCTCCACACTGTACATATGGAGCGCGCACACAGGGAAGCCTGTCTGCTCTTTGGCAGGCGCCTCATTAATGAGTTTAATGTATGAAACCAACAATCTGGAATCCATTTACCTCCCGTGTAGACGTTCCCGCTAAGACCCAAACACTTGGCAGCGAGCTGCCTCCTCAGCATCCAAAGCCACTGATGCACCGACGCACACTTGACAGAGCTCACAGCGGCGTCTTATCTGCGCTGGCACATCAACAAACCCATACATTAGAGAGGGTCAATATCTGCTCCCAAACCCACAGCATCGCAGGGGGCTACAGTAAAACTGCTTTTCTGAAGTGACGACGCACTTTATAACCGTGAAATTCAATATGAGCGGAACATAGATCTGCTTCGAACAAACGTACACCGACAGAAAGAACACGGAGATAAAAATACAGAGAGGGATAGAACACGTTTTTACACAAATCAATCAGGAAACATGTCGGGGCTCCTCCCACTCAGAGGGTGGCAGCAGTGCACTCACCACAGACAGCAAGTGTGTGGTCTGGTGTTCAGGCTAAATGGCCCAGTGTGTGTGTGTGTGTGTTCTGAAGATTCCGAGGTCAAAAATCTGTGAAGTGCGTGCTGCAGCGCGAGGCCGACATCCTGTCGCATGAACTTCGGGACCATGTGTTGCCAGGTGTCGGCCTCCAGCTCAGGCTGAGGCTCGCTGTCATCGCCGATAAGGAGACCTCACACAGCAGAGGGGCGGCGCGCAGACCATCATCTGCTCTCCAGACTCGTCCTCTGAGAGACAGAGGATTATGGAGCCGGTCCCAGATCACACTGCCGGGCCTCGGCACCCAGTGGAGGAGGAGGGGCTCAGACTGAAACCATTGGGAAACGATGTCCTCTACGATATTCAGTGTGCTTGTCTTTTTCAGCACGTCCCCGAACCGCTGCCTCTGTCGATGGTCTCCATGCAGACAGAGGACCTGGACTGTTTTGCAGTAGCTGTGGGTTTGAGGAGGACTTAATGGTTCCAATAGCACGGTGAGAGCCACATTTACAGGGAGAATGTCGACTGCTTGAATCACAAATTGCTGGATGGCTGCAGTGTACTAAGACTGCTGTGAGTGGCGTAATTGCTCCACTCGCCTTTTCTCCGAAGCAGGGCTGTGTTGAGACGCGTCTAGACATTTTCAAGAGATCCATCTTTCACGTGGGGAGAACGCAGCAGCTCGCATCAACAGGTCGATGTGGGGTTCATGAAGCCGAGGGCAGCGGGAGGAAGCTCTTACGCTCAGCCTCAGCATCCCACACATGAATATGAAAGAGCCCCCGAAAAAAAGGTTCTCATCAACTAAACAAACCAACGTAGGAATGCTGAAGTTAGATAATTCAATATTGTGCTGACGGTATCTGTGAAATAATAAAGCGCCCTGAGCACCGAGTGGCGCCCGTTCTTACCCATAAAGCATTTCATGAGGGCCGTCGTCGACCTGCGAGGAGGAACTCCTGAGGTTCAGGCTGGGCCAGGTGACAGTCTGTGACGGATGTGGTTAAAACTCAGAGTGAAGTTCATCCGTTATTTCACCGCAATTCCTCAGCCATGATCGCCATGACGCATCCGCGTTGTCATGTGAATGATTTACCGCATGCGGAGCCTGCACGGCCTCGTGTTTTTGAAAGGATATACCACACACACACGAGCAGGACCGGCTCAGCCCGGCTGCGACCCTCTTTTAGATTACCACTTTCTGATGCAATTACCTCCCGTGCTGCTCGGGGTGATGTCGTCTTTTGTGTTTCGCCGCCGTTTGTTTTATGCGCGCGCGTTCTCTCCGGAGCATCTTGACAAAGACGCGGTGACCTTGCCTCCCGTTTAGACATCGCTACCCAGCGACACAAAAACCACAGGCGCTGCTTTTAAAGCAGAAACACAATTGAACAATTCCCAGTGGAAACTTGGAGAATAAGAACGGGAAATGGGATGTTCACTGATGTGTGCTGAAGGCTACATGTGCATATAGGGTGAGCATGTGTGTGGGTGTGTGTGTTGATAAATCTTTTTGTTGAGGTCTTGTCGGCATCCTGTGCTGCGTGGTCACTGTAAAACCACAGGCCGGAAGAGGAAACCGCTTCCATCAGCACTTCTCAACATTCCTCAAAAATCAAACTTTCTCTTTGTCCACCACTTCACGGCAGCAGGAACACGCCACGGCTTTACAAACAGGAATCATCTCACAAAACAGACTAAAAAGGTTCATCCCACGTTAACTTCAACTCAAAATCAAAACAGAAGTCTTGCCGGATTTCCAACAATGGCCTCAATCGTCTGCCCGCTGGTTTTTACTCACGCAGTAAAAATCAGCGCTGGCAGATGACAGACGAATAAATTACATATAAAAGCCAGTTAATGCCAAAACCCATTCAGAGGAAAGTGATGAAATAAGCAGAAGAATAAAGTGCTGATAGTAAATTACTATTCTTTTATCACATCCGCCCTCGGTGTCCTGGTTTCACCGCGGTGATGTCACGTCTCGCGCCTGACGGAGGTGTGACACAGCAGCATCTGTCTGCAGCCCCCCCCCCCCCCGTCACTTCCACTTCACTGACGCCTTGTTTGCAGGAGAAAATGCTTCCATGGCAACTTTGATTATGATGAAAGAGAAGCACTCACCGGGTCGTCAGGGCAACTCTGAGGCGACCGCGTCTTTAGGATTCTGGACTTCCTGTAAACACAGACGAAAAGAGCAAGATTCAATGAAAACACGGTCGACGGTGAGACGGTGAAAACCCGAGGTCATCAAAGTTTAAAAGGTGAAAACGAAGAACGAGACAATGCTCCAAACTTTTCTGGAACTTCCCAACTTGGTCCCCAGATCTAAAGTTTTGTGTCTCTTGTGTCTCCCGTCTTTTTTGTCTTGATGGCCACTCTAACATGGATGTTGGGACAGTTTGTGTCAGTGCTTAAAACCATTGATGTCAGTCCCTTCACGTCTCAGGTCCTCCTCGCTTGGACAACTTACTCTATGGTTATTTTGGACGGACGGTATTTAACAATATTGTTTTGCACGTTGTCTCAGTGTGTCAGAGTGAAGACTTTGAGGAGCCGTCACCGGATAGCACCTTTCATAAACTCAATTTGTGTTCAGTGGATTGGTTTCTCAGTATTTTTCTCATCCCCAGTCACAACAATGACATTTCCAAAAACATCAAGAGCAAAAATCACTCTTTGGTGTCAGTCACTCAGAATCAAACAACCGGGAGCTTTTTTTTCTTCTAATCTGGCGACTCTGTACCTGCGTTCAATAATCAAACGGAGAGGAATCCATCACCGAGGCTCATTTATTTCTCCACCTGCCGTCCCACGAGACTGATGCAACGCAGCCATGTTCTGTGTTGGGTGGAAACGGTAAGACTTTGCTCTATGACCTATAAAACCAGTTTTTAACCAACATGGATTCAAAAAACATGGAGATTTACTCCAACCAAAGGATATCAGCTGAGAGTAGTTCCACCACACCCATTGTTAACCCTTGCTCTATAATTTATATAATAATAGAAATACATCCATGGGGTTTAAAGGGTTACCTTTGTTCAAAGCAACATGGAGACACTCGTTTTATTTTCTCAGGTTCCCTCTGAACATTTCGAGCTTTGAGTCAGTCAGGGTTTGATGTCCGTGCACACCTGGCTATCCGAGCACGTGTACGCCCGGCCGCTGTACGCGACCTTCCGGGGCGCGCACGAGCCACTCTGTGAGTGTTTGCGTTCGCACGAGGCGACGGAATCGCGCCGCTAAACCACGTTAGCAGCGTCACAAGCCGAGCTGGAATTAGATTAGTGTCACCTGTGATAAGGCGATGGGGCGAAAGAGGGAAGAGGAGGAAATTGGAAGAAAGGAAATGGCTATTTCAACACCTCCACCTCCTCCACCTCCTCCCTTCGCCCAGCTCCACAATAATTTCATTTCGGATTCCAGGCACTGAATGCATAACCGCCCTGCCGTGCTGTTATGGAGCCAGCTGAAGTTAATGGAATATTTATATGCAGACTGTGGAACCCTGAATTTCCTTTCTTTCTCTGAGCTGTGTGCACCCCCCCCCCTTCTCAATCCATCCTGCTCCTTTCCGTCGTTCTAGAATTGCCTTTGTTAGGATTTGACACCATTTCCACATGCGCGTTAGCACTGTACCTCCACCGGCTGCGGCTGAAAAGGCCCTGCAGAGGGAGCAGCGGATATTAGCTCCGTCGCACCACTCTGAAGAAATCAATGCAGGGGCAGAGTCTCAACCGATGACCCCCCCCCCCCCCACATAACACACTCTACTTTGAGGTGCTGGAGGATTCAATTAGGCTAATGCAGCGTGGGGAAGACAGAGAGGAGGGACACGGCCGTGCGGGCGGTGAGACGACGACAACCGCGAGGTGGACGGATGCCGCCAAAGTGCTGCATTAGATAATGAGGGACAGGCTGCAGGAGGGAGCGGGCGTCACAGCAGATTGAGAGTGGAAAGTGGGGAAAAAAGAATAGTGGAGGTAAAGGATGCTGGGGGAACGATAGAGATGCTGACAGGTGAAACTGAAAGGAAAACAGGGAGGCAGTGAGGGAGGGAGGGAGGCGCAGAGGGGAGCTATAAATACAGCCAGAGAGGGAGAGGGAGAGAGAGGCCCTCGGTGGCTGAATAAACCCACAATAAGTTGCCTCAACATTGTTTGCATTCAGACACTGTCGCGCTATAGGCTGCCTCCCGCTGTGTCCACAGGAAATCCAATAACAGCAAGGTATCATGGGATTGTGCTGGAGAAATATGGCGTGCTCCGTCGCATTAGAGGCGGAGGGGATGGAGAGATAAGGTGGCGGGGAAACACAGAGTCCCCCATTAAGTATTCAACCGCGGGGTCACAGCACGGCTCCTCGGCACATTCAGCCATCCACCGTCCCGCGGCACCGGAGGGATTCGCGGCTTTATCTGCCACCGCCGGCTGCCGCGGACAATGAGGAGTAGTTTATGTGTCTGTGTGTTTGTCATCCAATAACTGACTCCGGTCCAAAACGCTCCAATAACCAGCTCGAGCTCGGAGCCGAGGCTTTAATCGCTGTCCCGGAGTTTGAATGGCGAGCTCTTTTTCCTCACCTCGGCGATATGAAATAATATCTGGCTCTTCCCGACCGCGCGGCGTTCCCACCATTGGACCCCGATACCCCCCAGAAATTGGATCACGGCCGTGTTCGCCTGGCTGAGCCTGATAACTCCTTTAGCAGATAACGAGCGGCGGCGGGCGGAGAGGAAACAGGTACAGGTGGAGTGGAAAAGATGGCCCCTGCGTGCGCGGTGGAGGGACGGCAACAACGGGGCTCATTTGTCCAAACGTGTGCGTGTTTGTGTTGTGAGCGTCAGACAATGGGAGGGGACGTGTTCCTGGGCTTCATGCTAGCGTCTGAGAAATGACATGAACGGACACCGGGCGGGGGGGACCGGGGTGCAATATTGGCAGCGGCCGCCGGGAGATGAGTCACGGCGTCTTCAATGAAAGCGCCCGGCGGCACCCAGGAGCGACTGGCACCATCAGCACATTGTTATCGCGGTCGAGAGGCTGCGGCGGACGTCCTGGGCCACGCGTGGCACCACAGCCCATTACAGACAGACGACGGCACCTGGAGAAGCACGGAGACAAAGGAAATGGAGGGAGGAGGAGGAGGAGTAGGTGGAAGAGCTCATTAGCACTCAGAGCAGGTATTAGAGGCCAGCTCTCCTGGTTTAGTCCCTGGGTTGATTGTAGGTTTGAGGAGGAAAGTGGAGTCTGAATAAAATAATTCTGGCTCAGAGTATTTTCTTTTTTATTCAACCTTTACATGATACGTGCCAGGCTGCTCAGGATTTAAATATGGTAATAAAAAGACAGAGTTCTTCCCTCGAAGCTGAGAAAAGGAGTCGGCTCTGTGTGTATTCTTTGAGGAAGGACAAGTGTGAGATGTAAAAAGGCCACGGAGCTGGTAAAAAGACAGCCGGCCTGTTCTGTCCTGTCTGGCCTCAGCACAAGGCCACAGTCACTGCTCACGTTTATTTTTCATCTCATTTCCTTACGTGGAGAAACGAGCAATAAATCACGGATGTTCTAACAGTGCCCCCTAGTGGGCAGGGCGAGTATCAAACACAGGAACTGTGGTCTGGATTTCGATTTTTTTTTTTTTAAACATTTTTAAACTCAATTCAGTTCATCTAAATAATTGGAAATTATCTTGTATTTACGACGTTCATTTTTATGATTTTGTGTAACATTTTAAGTTTTGTATTTGTGCTCTAATGTGGCCTTCATGTTTCCCCAGCTTTTAGATTTTAACGTTTGTTTCATTACTTTTACATCAGGTTGATTGGATTTGTAATTGCACCTTTTATCTCTTTGAAAGATTTTTACATGTATTATTCTTTCTATGTCTATATCTATTTCTTTACCTATTTTGGAATTACCATTTTTAAAGAGGAGGGGGTTTGGAAATAAAGTAAAGTATAAAGATTATAGAAGTATATCCTCTACACAGACAGTTATGTGCACATGAGAATTAGGAAACCTGCTGATGACTCCTATGAGCTGCAGTTTGACTCCAGTTTCCCTGATAATGATCCTCAAGCCGTTTTTCACTTTAACAAAACACACCAATCCCATTTTGGAGGAACTCCTCACACACAGCACCATCCACCCACGGCCTCTTTCACCGAGTCGAGGGCTTCACTTTCAACCGGGGGCCTTTCTTTGCTACCTGCCACAAACACGCCTCGCTGCTGCTATTTTGGCCTCGGTCACCTGTTGACCTGACAGACAAGTGTCAGGGGAGAGCTGCACATGTCAGCTGCAGGTGGAGGCTCTCAGCAGGCAGCGAGGCTGAGGCGCCGGCACACAGTCGGAGCCCAGGATAACACAGCGCCGAGGGACTGCAGGTAAGGGGGACTTCTCGTTTCACCCCTGGCTCCCTGCTCTTGGTTTTGTCTTCATTCTCTCGTTTTCACTGCACTGTAGCGTTAAGACATGAGGACGATGGGCGGCTGGAGCTTTTCAGTAGCTTGTGTTTGACACAGTGAGTGGGGATTTTACAGTAAGGGTCTGATCTGTTCTGTCACTGCTGCTGTTTCCTGAACCCTGTCCTCTCCTGCTCTTCCCTCAGATGAGGAGGTTCCCTGAGGTTTCATGAGGTTGTGTGTGAGACGCAGGTAAAACCCGTCTGCCGAATGCTTTTTGTCTCTGCACCTGGAAAACTTTCGAACCAAGCAGAATGATGCCTTTTAATCTCCGTAGATTGGAGCTTTTCTTGTGGAACGCTGTGCCTGAGTTTCACACATTTCTCCCCTGGTCCTGCCTCAGTGAAGCGGATAAAGTTGGGCATCAGTCTGGAGGTTTCCCGAGCCTCTGAAGATGTACGGCCTGTATTTGGAAGCAGTGAACGATTACATTAACGAATCCTACGGAGAGGATGTGTGGAGGCTGATCGAGAACCGAGCGGAGATCCCACACCTCAAGTTCGTCAGACATCAGATGTACAAGTAGGTGCTTCTTTTGTTTCTGCGGAAAGTCTGTAACGCGAGCTGGTTTTGAATTACAACAGCAACAGGTGTGGGTTTTCGGACAAAGTGGAACTGTGATAACAAAGAGAGGCAACACCGCAGACATTCGCTCGATGACAAATAATTCAACTGCAACGCCAGAGGCTGGAGAAAATGTGCCGTGAAGACACGATGCAGAGTTCTTAGATTTATTCTGATTCAAAAATAGTCTGAAGTAGACATTTTGAATAAGAAATAAATCCCTTCACTAATGTTATGACTATAATTCAAACAGGCCCTTTACAGCCGTTTCTAGTATAATATACCATGAACGTTCAAGTTTACATGTCACAGGACTTTAACTTCCACCAGAATGAAAGTCGTTCTCACGGGGACACAGATCAGCTGTCGCCATTACTCGATGTCAGAAACTCCATCAGGACTTTATAATGAAGACATTAATGTGAACAAGGACAGACAGCTCCACTCCACTTTAGTGTCCATTTGTAAAATATATATATTTTTTAATTTTTGTGGGCAACTTGTTTGGGCCCTTAAGGCTGTTGAAATATTTAATATATTATTTAAAGTCTTAATTATTTTTTCAAAATTTGAATTCAAAAGTGATAAATATTGTCAAGAAGCTGATCTTTAAATCTCACGTCAATAGAGAACTCTTTTCTCTTTTGTCAGTGACAACCTGATCCTTCGACTGGCCAAGGCCGCCGGCGAGGTTCTGGGGAAGACCCACGACGAGCTGATGTACGCCTTCGGGGTCTACATGGTGAAGAGGATCGGAAACTATGGATACGAGCGGATCCTCAAGGTGATTTAGATTTAGAGCAGTAACTTCACACTGGTTTAACGGGACTGGCTGCACGTTAATGAAGCCGACTCGGTGCAGACCCGGTGCACCTGAGCTGAAGAGAGGGAAACTCCCTCTGGCACATGGGAAGTTTCATATTCTGGAATAAATTCAATAAGAAACGGTTCAGTGGTTCTAAATATAGCTGGGGAAAGAAATAAAAAGTGTTACCTCTGAAAACTTGTGCAAATGAAATCCCCCTGAGGGTAAATAAAGGTTTCATGTTTTCACTGGACATGAAGCATGGACAGAAAATGGTCCAACACACGAAATGCCAGATATATTAAAACAGATTTCATTCACCGTCGTCTCCAGGTGTTGGGCCGGAACGTGCGTGACTTCATCAACGAGCTGGACAACCTGCACGAGTACTTTCGCTTCTCCTTCCCCAAAGTGCAGCCGCCCAGCTTCTGTGTGGAGGAGGAGTGCGAGACGAGCCTCACGCTTCACTACCGCAGCACCCGCAAAGGCTTCACCCAGTTCGTCAAAGGTAAGACCCGCGGAGGACGCTGGGTTCTGTCCTCCCCTGCTCCTCTCGCACACGTGTGGGCCGCATGCTGGGATACGCCACAGCCTCACGTGACCCTGACTGTGGCTAAGCACGAACAAACATTACAGAGCCATTACTCTGTGTTTTTGCTCGTTTTGCTTCATTAAGCAGAAATCAGACAAACTGAACTTTAGATCACGAAACATTTTCCGACTCATGCTGGAGCTTCCATGTGTTTCTTCGCTTCCAGGCAACTGGAGGTGAACGTTTAAAAACTTTAATTTAACTCAAACAATCCTCTGATTGTCTGTGAAGTGCAGCTGGACCTCCTCACGTCCGTGACCGGTGTGTTGCTGTCGCCCCCTGCAGGGCAGCTGTCTCAGGTGGGACGACAGTTCTACAACACGGACATCGAGGTGGAGATCCTGTCTAAAGAGGAGACGGAGAAAATGACCTATGTGGTGCGTGGCGGGTCGGCGGCGCTCGGCGGCGTCTCACCTCGTGTCTGCGGCGCCTCCATCAAAGTGGAAATTATTCCATTGCCTTCAACGAGGCTCCGGCTCAGTTCTCGTTTGCACTCGAACAACAAGTGTTTATTGGAGGCAGATGAGTGGTTATTGGTCTGAGACTCTGGGTAAACTCAGAATTTGCAGCAGGATCAAATATGAAACGTGGGTCCTTTCGTAACTGTAGCCACACGACGTTTGTGGAGCCACGTCGTGGCCCACTGCTGCCGCCATGAGGGCTGGTCTATTATTTTCTTCATGTGCTGATTCTTTTTCGAATAAAACCAAACTTCTTTCTACAGTTTAACATCCTGAACTCACTGATTATGTTTCTGATTTCAGATTGTTTCTCTCTTCGTGCAGGTTTACAAGATGAACTTCGACAACGCCGCCTTCAAGCACCGCATGCCGCAGCAGAAGACGGCGCCGAGCTACGAGAAGCTGCCGATGAAGCGCGGCATCTTCTTTGACATGTTCCCCTTCAGCGTCATCTTCCGCCGCGACATGACCATGTACCGCATCGGCGACGGCCTCAAGGAGGTGTTCTCTGACCTCCAGGGCAAGAAGGTGGACGAGGAGTTCGCGCTGGTCAGGCCCATGCTGGAGTTCAGCTGGGACAACGTGAGTGCACAGACACACTTCTCACCCAGCGCAAAGCTTTCGGCTCCCCTCTATATCCACAATGATCCTCCTCCTCCTTCCCGCGTTCAGATCTACACCCATCTTAACAACGTGTTTGAGCTGATGTCCAAAGCCGTGGTGGAGAGCAAGCAGAAGGTCAACATCCCCAAGCTGAACAAAGAGGAGCCGGAGGAGAAGGAGGAGAGCGAGAAGGCGAAGAGGGAAGAGGAGAGAGGTACAGCTCAGATGCTTTCACTCTTCCACTTTCTGGGGTCGGTGAAAAGAATCAGACATCCAAAAATGTTCCACCAAGTCATTTCTGCTTATCAAATCCTGACGTGAATTAAAATATCAAACTGTCTTTAATCTGTTTTCAGATCATGTCACAAATATCCTAAATTCAATTTGACATGTAAGAATTTACTCGATTTGATTTTGATCTGACTCAAAATGCAGGACAGCGGAAAAAACGCAGCGATCACCGCTGCTGTTGCTCAGATTGTGAGGTTTCTAATTAGCACGTCGTTTTGTCTCTCCTGCAAACTCACATCCTGGTTCACGTGGATGCGTCTCCTCTTCCTCCACCAGAGCCAAACTCAGTAGAGGAGATGAAGGGCACAGACCAGGAGTACAGCAGCAACCTCACCCAGTACAACAACAGCTCTGCCAACTCTGGAGGGGAGGACATCGAGCTGCTGGCCTTCCAGACCGTCACCGGTCAGAACCGCATGACACTCCCACCTCGTTCTGGTTACTTCCTGTCTCGTGCCGTGACCTTGTGTTCACCTCGAGCGGCAAAGTCGTTTCAGGACCTCACACAACACATCGTAAAAGCGAAGGAAAAATGATCGGTTGCGAGACACGTGAATAATTTAAACTGAAAGGGACGGACGAGCCGTTGGCATGTGAAACATTTGACAGTTTCTCAGGCGACATCGTTATATTTAGAGCTTTAAATTATGTCAATAGGTTGATTAGTGACGATGTCAGGAACACAGGTGGCGTGTTCTGACACCACATGAATCCGACTATAAGGAGACACGTTTTTAGTTTTTGGTTTTCATTCTCACAGTCCTCAGTGTCACGTTTCCTCCATCACTGTTCTCAGGAAAGTGCAGTGAGACCATCTTCGAGGACATGAGGGAGCCTCCTAAGAAACCTCTGCATCTGAAGGGCCAGATGAAATACGTCCCCCAGTGGGACTCCCTCATCTTCCTGGGGACGCCGATGTAAGAGAGCTGGTCTCATTGTGTTTGAACCACTGGCTGTGAATATAAACACTGATCGGACTCTAATGATGAGAGAGTGAATAAAAGGCAAAGAATAGCTGCCATTATTAGCTGCAGTTACTTGTTGATACTGCGGGTGATGCTGCTGCCTCTGTCTCTATGACCTTTACTATGAAGGGCAGGTTTATCCTTTTTTCAGAGTAAAATAAATATACGCATTTAGTGTGTTATCATAAACTCTCGCCTCCAGATGGCTCCAATATTTTTGTCTGGTTTAAACATGTTGATCCTCTTCTTTATATATATGTAATAATATTTGATGTTATTCTAGCCAGGCACAAATATTTACTGAAAGTTAATTTAGCTGCAAGTTAGAAAACTAAAACAAAGACTTTAAAACATGGTGGACAATTTTATCATTAAAATAACAAATTTTGAAGATTTGAAGAAGTGAATGGTTCTCAAGTACACAGGTTGTCTTAAATCACGATGTGGATCAGAACGTAATCCCTGAACTTCTCCTGCCTGTTGTCTTGCAGCATAGAGACGGTGGAGGACATGATTAAAATGGGGGTTTACGTCAACGACCTGAACCTGCACGATTCCAGCAGAGAGCTCATCTTAGCCGGGACGCAGCAGTCGGCTGAGCTGCAGCTGGCCCTAGATCAGGTAATGGAAAACAGTTGTGATTCGTTATTATCAAATGTTGCACGTGAGCGTAAGAGGAGCCGGTTGTCTGCATGCAGCAGGTGAGCCCAGGTGAACACCCTGCCCCCCCATATTGATTCCCCCCCATTCAGAGCCACTTCAGTCATGCAGCAGGGATGTGGATTAGAAGGATTAAAAGGAGGCAGAGAGGGATTTCTTTTTCAGAGAGGTGAGAATGGAACCGTAAACGCCTCTGTCCCGTCTCTAATCCTCCAGGAGCAACAGAAATACGCTCAGCTGCAGGAAATCATCAAGAAGCTGGACGAGGAGAAGAAGAGAGGCGACTCTCTGCTGTACGCCATGATCCCCAAGGCTGTGGCCGACCGCCTCCGGAAGGGGATCACCGCTCTGGAGACCTGCCAGGTGCTGGACCCAGACAGCGACCACCAAAACTTTGGGATATTACAGAAATGCAATGTGCAATCATGTAATGTGTGTGTGTGTGTTCCAGGTGTTCCCAGATGTGACCATCCTGTTCAGCGACGTGGTGAAGTTTAACGAGATCTGCATCCACATCACGCCCATGCAGGTGGTGGACATGCTCAACGAGATCTACATCGTCTTCGACACGCTGAGCGAGAAGCACAACGTCTATAAGGTACACACACACACACACACACACACACTGCGACTCCCACGACTCTCTGTGGTGAACACTGGACTCATCCTACCACCAACTGTGTTTCCAGGTGGAGACGATCCGCGACGCCTACATGGTGGTGGCCGGCGTGCCCAACAAAACCACCTTCCACGCCCACCACACCTGTGACATGGCCCTGGACATGTTGAGCTCCATCGACCACCTGAAAGACCCGTCCACCGGGGACAACATCCAGATCAGAGTCGGTGAGCAGCTCAGCCGTGACGAGGACTGAATCCAGGTATCGTGCGATGGCCCTGGAAAAGTAACTCCTCCTCCTCCTCCGGTGGTTTCCCCTCTCTCAGGGATCCACTCAGGGATGGTGGTGGCCGGCGTCGTGGGCCTGAAGATGCCGCGCTACTGTTTGTTCGGCGACACGGTGAACACGGCCTCGCGGATGGAGAGCAACGGAGTGGTGACTGCACTCAAATATTTAACGAGCCGGCGCACGCTGGAATGCGCTAAACAACCCACGGCGACAGAATAAATGACTGCAGCAACAGTCACCATTTCCCTCGGTCGCAGTCATTACTACAGAAAACCATTTCCTGTTTAATGACGCCCCCGTGCATGTTGCTTTTAAGTTAATGCAACAGGCTAATCGCTTAATTTGCTTTCCATTACTTACAGTAATAGGAGCTAATGTCATGTGTGGGCAATCTGTGCTGTGGACACAGAATAAATTAGGTTTGATTCCATCGAGCCTAATGATGTAACTTCTATAGAAATGAATGGTTTTCTATGTGTGTGTGTGTGTGTGTGAGCAGGGCATGCAGATTCACATCAGTCAAACCACCAAAGATCACCTGGAACACGAGCCCTACATCATCGAGGAGAGAGGAAAGATCTTTGTTAAGGTGAGAATGGTTCAATCTGCCGCCGGCAAACAACATTCGTCAGCTCCTTAACTAATGGCGCTGCCACAGGGTAAAGGCTACATGAAGACGTACTGGCTGAAGGGGAAGAAGGATCTATCGTTCAAGACCCCGGCCGAGCTGCGCTACAGCGGCGAACAGAAAGACTCCGAGGAGAAGAGCTCTAACGGGTGAGTGGGCCGAACAGCAGCCTGAACATCACGAAGGACGCCCCCTGTTGATTCAGTCAGAGCTGTGCAGCAGCCCTGCAGAATCCAAACACTGTATCTATCATCAGATAAAAACGGCCCAGCAGAGGACCCCTCCGATTCTGTCTGATATACAATTCAATATACATCTTCAAGAATACTAGTTAAATAAGTAACATGATATGTGTATAAACTAATTTGGTGCAGTGAACCTGCATGATCTGGGGTCCTGAGTGTCTGATGTCCTTAGTTTTGGGTTCTCGGCCTGAAAAGTTTGCTCACTCCTGGTTTAAGATGTTGACACCCATAATCTGTGGGGCCATATTTAAAACAGATTTCAGGCAGCGTGGCAACAGCCAATCTGTGTCTGGATGCTTTCTGTGAACTCAAATAATGTGGAATCTTCTCACCAGCTCCACAAGCCCCAACACCAAACGCATGGCGTCCAACCTCAACGTCACGAGCAGCGACGACCAGGCAGAGAGGAAGCCGAGCCTGACCGAAATCCCCCAGGTGACCCTGCCCCCACAGGAGGCCGCCAGCGAGCCCCGCAGTCTCTCGGTGGAGCCCCAGGACAAGGAGAAAGCCAAAAAGACTAGGAACAGCAAGGTGTCCAGGTTGGAAGTGCCCCAGGGAAACCCACCGGTGGAGGATTTGCTGTCCGCCGACGGGCTGGAGAACCCGGGTCCTTTGCTCAATGTGAAGAGAAACAGCTTCAGGCAGCAGTACGCCAAGCTGCCCACCAACCTGCCCATGCGCAGCGCCTCCTGCAACATCCTGTGAGAGGAGGGGGCAACGCCCTCCTGTGCCTAGGGTCCAGACAAATGGTTACAGACCAGCTGTGTTTTCACGTCAGGTCCGAGGGGTGGGACAGTTTTTGGCTTTTATTACATCCAGGGTCAAACCAAACTTGATTGGCATTTTAAACTTAACAGCGACTTTTAAAGATTTCCCACTGAAGTTCAGCTCAGTTAGCTGAGGAGAATCCCTCTGATAAAAGGATGTGCTTCAAACTACAGGAAGAGGTTCATTCAGATTCTTTCCACGATTTGCTGTATTTTTTGATAAAAAATCCATCTCATAGATTTACTCCAACAGGATAAACGTTCAAATATGTAATGACAACAAACGACAGGGTGTTTTGGAAACTTTAAATAAACCATCCGACGACAGGGTTTACATTATCTGACCAAGACCTCCGCTGGAGCCTCCACATCGCGGATGCTTCGTTTCACTCACTGAGAATAGACGTGATAGGTTGTATTTTATTAAAACTAGTTTCACAACATTGCCTCCATGAGTTCGAGCCTGTGTGTGTAACTGACTGCATTTGATTCACTGTATGACAGTGTCTGTTTCTATAAAACTGTATGTACAGCCAACTGCAGATGTTTTCGAATTTTTATAATTAGGTCAACACACTTGCACACCCAGCAGGTGTAACCAGAAATACCATCAGAGTAATAGTTGGGCACATACCTCCATCCAGACTGTCCTGTTCTTATTAAAGGAGAAACTCTGTACACACACACACACACATGATTAATATAGCGTATAATTACACCAAGGTTCAACAGTCTAACAAACCAAGAGGAAGGTAAGCATCAATGGTTGCTTTCATTATCATGTTCAGAAACAGACAAATGAATGAAGGTTTCACCCCCATTATGTTGCCTAGACGTGTACTAACCACTCAAATAAACCCAGATGATTATATGCATCTGCAGCAAATTGCACATATTCCCAGATATTAGCACATTACACAAAAAAACAACGTCCATTTCCTGGATATGACCCATTAGCAAATCTGCTCATAAACTTACTGGGTGCTTCCTCGGCCCAGTAAGTTTCTGAGTTGCCCTGATTCCAAACAAACAAACCCTGCATCTGTTGATCTCAACCTGCGTTCACCACGGACCTCTCCAGGCTGAGAGCGGAACCAGGAGCACAGAGAGCACCTGAACTCACCAGATCCTGCGTCCAAATCTTCAGCCACAGTTCCCTGACCTTAGTGGTTATGAGGTCGGTTTTTCCGGTCTTAGTCATCTGGAGATAACACACTGCCATTATGTGTGTGTGTGTGTGTGTGTGTGTGTGTGTGCGTGAGGTCAGAGGCTGGAAGGTCTGTGAGATCTCTTAATGAAGGATAAGTGACAGAATTTAAGTTCCTCTTATTATCTCATGGGCTAAAGAGGTAAATGCGTAGCTGTGTACAGTGTGAAGGTGAGAGAGGTGAGAGATACCAACGCACACGCGCTCAGACACACTCTTGGTGCTCCCTCGCTGATGTTTCCTTGTGCGATGTCATTACATGATAAAGAGGAAGCCATCAGGAAACCGCTTAAGCACTACTTCCTGTCTGTTGCCACGGCAACAGACCTCTCTCTCTCTCTCTCTCTCTCTCTGCAGTTGCAAAGTTTACAACAGCCCTCTCTCTCTCTCTCTCTCTCTGCAGTTGCAAAGTTTACCCTAACTTTAATTTCTTGCCGAGGGGAGGAGGAGGAGGAGGAGGAGGAGAGAAAACAAAGAGGCAGGTGTGTTTCCATCTCTGGGCTCGATGTCCTGTGCAGACCAACTCCAGCTGGGTCTCACCATGACCTCTGACCCGACATCTGACAACCATCAGGGTTTACCAGCGTTCATTGGTCTGGATTGTTGTTTTTTTTTTTTTTTTCTCCAGGGATGATGTGAAAAGAAAAAGTAAAAATAAACTTCCAAGCAGAGAAGATTTAAGACAGTGTCTGCTTTTAGCAAACAAGTTGTCAGATCGTGTTTTCCTCTGTTTTAACTGAGTTTCCATCTCTGGGCTCGATGTCCTGTGCAGACCAACTCCAGCTGGGTCTCACCGTGACCTCTGACCCGACATCTGACAACCATCAGGGTTTACCAGCGTTCATTGGTCTGGATTGTTGTTTTTTTTTTTTTTTCCCTGACTAGCCGGCCCTCAGCAGCACAGCTGGTTGCCATTCCGATAAAGATACACATAAACACACGGAGCAGGAATCAGCAAGTTCGTGGTTCTGAATGAATCACTGAATTCATGACATGGTCGCTGACTGACTGTTTTGTTGTCGTGATGTTGGTCCTACCCTCGGTTCAGTTTATTTTGCACTCAGACGTTTTATGGCCACCGGCTCAAACAAAGCTTTGTTCATAAGACTGACATCAACCTTCAGTTTTACAAGGTTTATACAGCACTTCAATCAGAACTCACCGCTTCTAAAATGGCAAATATCTTTATGACTGTGTACTTCAAACCAGGCAAATGAGTTATCAGGGACAATGTGCACTGATATCTGCACCGAGACAACCCCTTAGATTCTGCACAGAATACCTCATGTGACACAGATCTGGAACTATTGTAGGAGTTTATAAACTAAAGATTCCTCCTCCACATTTTAGCTGCATATCAATGGTAGCTACAAGTTTCCTCTTCCTGTTTGTAACTGCACAGCAGCCGCATGAAGCCTGTTTCCTTGTTTACATGTTCATAATTGTATTTAAATCTTCACCATGTTGCACACTTCATGGGTGTCAGGTCTGTGAGCCAGGACGTCGACAAAACTCTTCGACAAATCTGCAAGACAAGAACAACCGGTAAATGATTGCACAGCTCGATCTATCTGTTTGGTCTCATCTGCTAACGTGGAGGAGGCAGGTTTATGATGTCATATGACTGAGTGTTAAAAACAAGCGATCGAGGTATAAATCTAAACGTCTGGAAAGTGTTTGAAAGTGCACTGACGGCGTTACAGAAACTATACGACTTAGGGCTGAACATTAAACACAGCTATAGCTTTACAAGCAGATAACAAACACACACACACACACACACAGCTAGATATCAGCACCACCTTCAGTCCATAAAGTACCTTTTACCACTGTGCGTCAGTAAAAGTGTAAAGTTCCATTTGAGCCTGTGAGCTACGACCGTGCACGTGCTTCAGAATGACACAAGAGCACACATTCACACACACACACATACACACACACACGGATGTGACACAGTGCTCAACGCCACTGACAGGAGCCACATTCCAGCCAAGGTGAACAACAAAAAGGGGGTTAAGCCGCTCCCCTTTCAAGCGCCTGCATCACTGGATTATTGCTAAATTCTTTCTGGGGTTTTCACTTGTCCGGACAAGCAGAGGCAGAGCGTCAGCAATACAGACAGAGAGGGAGAGAGAGAGAGAGATTCAAAATGACTGTGAGGGACAGATGAGTGAGGGCAAGAGAGGAACACAGGGTTTCAAGAGTTTGAGTTTCAGAGGGAAACGAGAAAGAGAGAGAGCGACAGAGAGAGAGAGAGAGAGAGAGGCTGAGGGGTGTGTCATAGCAATTTAGTTCCTCAAGGAAGTACAACTCAACATTATCTTAAGACAGTGTGGCAGGAACAGAGGAGCTGCAGGAGGGCTGCTGTTTTTCTGGGTTTTGGTTCTGCTCCTGGTGAAGACGGAGGGATCTTTTTAAATCCGGCGGCCTGAGCTGTCACCCCAGAGCAGAGGGGGAGAGAGAGAGAGAGAGAGAGAGAGAGAGAGAGAGAGAGAGAGAGAGAGAGAGCTGAGGAGGGAGGGGGACCCAGCACACACTCACAGACACACAAAAAGGTAAGACGCTCCTGTCTCGCTCGTGTGCCTCTTAAAAGAACCCTCTGGGCCCAGATTAGTGCTGGAGAAATGAAGTGCTCATGGTCCGGCTCCCTGGCACAGACACACTCAGAGGGATGATTGGAACAAATTGTGTGTTGACTCTCCACTTCCCCATCTTGGGCGCGAGCTGGGAGATGTGCTCGTACGCTCGCGGTCATGCTGGAACAAGTACAGTGACACGCACAGATGTGGAGCTCACGCTTTCTGTTTGCACAGGCTGCGAGTTGCTCAACTCAAATCTCGAGGCAGTGGACTCTCCCTTCCTCCCTCGCTGGGCCGCTCCACTTTGAACTGAGGCATGTTAGGCCGGAGCCAAACACTGTGAAGAGGTTGAGAAGTCACTCGCGCTTTGGTTGCAGATACCAGGGATGAATTCTAAACTGGGGGCCTTCGCTGACGGCACCCCGCCGCTCAGCCAACTGCTGCCTGTTTCACTTCCCCTTTCAGGCTTGAGCAACGACGATTCGGAAGAGTTGCGAAACGTTGACAAAAAAAAAAAAAAAAAAATGCAATATGTGCATCCTGAGGGTTTTATTATCCCCTCGTCCACCGTCAGTGATGTAGCAACGTACTCACTGAAGTGAGTTGAAATCCAAGAGTTCCACAACGAGTTAAAGTGCAAAAAGAATATCAGCAAATCTCAACCTGCAGCCTCGTCGTGTTCACAACACGCAGCGGAAGTGACATTTCATCATCTGAAGGCTGCTGTAGGTTCACTCATAGACATTTTCTCCCAGTTCATTACCAGGAGGAAATAAAAGTCTCATTAAATCTGATTGACTGGTTTCGGCTTTACTGGAACGTCGTCATTGTTCCACCTGATGAAAAGGCTGCAGGTCGCTGAAAAGAGACCAAACCGCCTGAGGTCGCCCAGTGTATCTGTGGAGCTCATAATAATAACGGGGCCCAGCTCGTGTCTTGTAGCTGTACGCGACGCAAGACGCAAGGGTTTCATGGATCCCCCCCTCTGCAACACACCGACGACTCTCTCACTCTCAAACATACATGAACGCACCACAAACCACTGTTAGTGAGAAACGCATACAAACACTGAGGCTGAAACGCTGGAGTCATCTGGGGAATGCTAAATATTTACCTCTTCTGCTGCCTGCCTGGATGGATCTACCGATCATTAGCCTCTCTCTGACTGTCCATTAACATTTGAGGATTCTTCCCCACCTGGCTTTCCAACGACTCTGAAGCTAAACACCAGCGTCTCTGCTGTGATAGAACCACCTCCGCTGCATTTAATTCCCCAGACGGTGGTCGATCTCAGAGTGCGGCCTCACCAGCAGGCGTTACCAGGGGAAACAGATAATTGAACATTTAATGCTAACGACAAACTGGTGTTTAAAGGAGCTTGTCGTCCACTGCCTAAAAAAATGCACCTAAAAAAAAAAAAATTGATGCCCAACCTTAAAAGTGTCCTTGATGGGACTGATGTCATCACAAAAACATGGACCTGTGGTTCCAGTGCTCTGCCACCAGCTCTGACAGATCCGCATGACGTCAACAGTGGAGATGGATGAAGAGCCGAGCCACGAGCCGTCTTGAGCCGAGAAGCGAATCCCTGCCATTCCCGTCCCCTCAAATCCCTGTAGTGTTTTAAGCAAATGAATGAGATTGAAGCATGAATCTGAAATAGCTATCTCGCTGCAACCGCTTCCATTATCACCGTTAAGGGAAATGAATCTAATGAATGTTCTTTAATTCCCAACAGGGAAGCCGGAGCTCTCGTAGCACAGCAAGCCATTAGGAATGTCACACTCATTCAGAATGAGTGGTTGAGCATGTAAAACACAAACCGAGTGAGATATCCTGTGAAAATGGCCGTGTGGTAATTACGGATGCTGCGGGCCAGCGTCGGGTACAGTCAACGCCAAGTGCTGCGTATTTGCATGATATGATCATTAATGCCACCGAAGCTCTTTCTGGGTTGTTTTTTTTTTTTTTAAGAGAGTGGGTTGTTCGCGGCGCTGACGCTGGACAATGGGAAGAGCATCATTGTCTAATAAGCACAAACAGCCATGAAGGAAACACATTAGAGGCTCCATCAGCGAGACAGTCATTCTACTGACAGCTTCCTGGGAGTGTGTGGGTGCTAATGCTCCGGACATTCCAGAAACAGACTTCGCCGTTGTTTTACACGAGCACAGACCCCAGGATGGTGATTAAAGTCGCCAGCGGCCTCTGGTTGCTCACTTTCTGGTTTCTTGCAGTCGTTGATGTAATCTGGGAACTGCAGGCACGGACCTGCCTCAGCTATGCAGCCTCCCTGCGCCTCTCGAGTACTTGTTCACACAAGCTACACAAGACGGATTCAGAGCCCAAAGTGAGACTGAAAACCTTCAGTGAACGCTGCCTGTTTGCACTCCGCCTGTAAAATAAAAAGACCCAGCGATGTAAGAGGTGGCAGCCGTGTCAATGATGCACAGCAAACATTTACTTGAATTGGTCTTTCATTGCAAATACTTATAATTAACGTGAGGTGTTAAATTCTGATTTACTGAATTCTCAACATTTTTTCTTTATTGACAAACCACTTGAAAAAAAACTAAATAAAACCCTCCATTTAGCTTCATCCCGCCTGGCCCGTTCATGTCTCTGTAATTTCATCCATCCATTATAATCCATTTCAAAAACATGGGCTAAATAAAACATGAATTCTTCAGTTTGTAATCCACTCTTAATCTTACTGCTTTGGTCTCAGAGATAAGGGAGAAATTAGTGGGAATTAAAGAGGAATTAATCCCATCTGTGGTGACAATCAAAGGCAAACAGTGGATTCTGTGTCGTGTGGAGCCGTTTGCATGCTGATGACCTCCCGGCGGGGCTCCCCTGTGATGGATGCTGCATGTGGTTACAATCTCAGCGGAGAAATTAAAAGCCTCTGTGGAGTCTCCTCCATGGAGCTGTTCCCTCTCGGCTAAATACGTGTCAGATCCAAACACAAACACTGCAGCTGACGTTACACAGAAGCGTGTAAAAAAATATTTCCTTGTAAAAATGGTTGAATTCTGAATATTTATTTGATATAAGGAGTGTTACTTGGCCTTCAGTGATGAGGTGTTGGGTTGGATGACAATCTGAAGGTTAGAGAGTCGCAGTAATGACTGGAGAGTCGCCAGTTCAATTCCCCGGATGATGGAGGAAATTTGGATGAGAGGGGTGAGCATGTGTTGCCTCCTCCCCAGACTCCACAACAACAAACGCTTTGCCCTTGAACACAGCACTTAACCTCCACCTCCTCTACCGGAGTCTGGCAGCAGAAAAATGAAGCTGAGCCCGACTCTTCTTATAAAGATCCACCATTATCTCCAAGTGCTTTATCCAGTGCTTTTATTTTGGAGGATATTAAACCCATGCTTTGTCTACTGAGAGGAAGGGCGGGGGTTGTAAAATTCAAAACTAAAATCTGGAATATTAAAGGTAAAAAAAAAAAATCTGTTACGTTTAGACAGCAAATGTCAAGATTGGTTCAGTGCCGCCTGATTTAAATATTGTTCGATTATTATTTCTCCTATTCTTGTGAATCTAAATTGATTTCCCCTGACACTTCAGACAGACATGGATGCCTTCAGCACCAAGGACATGGCCATGAAGGTGCAGAAGAAGATCCTCAGCTCCATGGCCAGCAAGAACTCAGTGCAGATGTTCACCGATGACACCACCAATGAGATCCTGGACGAACTGTACCGCATCTCCAAAGAGTACTCAGGAAATAAGGCGGAGGCCCAGAAAGTGATCAAGGACCTGTGCAAGATCGCGGTGAAGATCGGTGTCCTGTTCAGGAACAACCGGTTCAGCACCGAGGAGCTGAGTTTGGCCCAGGACTTTAAGAAAAAGCTGCATCAGGGGGCGATGACGGCGATCAGCTTCTACGAGGTAGGTGTTCTCGTACCGAGCTTTTATCAAGGCAGATTTAAAGCAAATGTAATGAAATCTGACAGGAATATTTCTAATTTACCACAGATAAAGAAATATCTGGAGCTCTTGGAATTTGTTCAGGGTCAAAAAAGCTGATTTAAAAAAAAGTTGGTGAACAGAAAGCACTTGAAGCCGGACATGCCATTGTAGGTCTATATTTGAGTCGACACGTGTGACGTATGCAGCTCAAACTTTCTGTGAAGAGTTGGATTCGTTTCAGCTCAGCTGCACACTCAGTGACTCCAACTACCTGTTTCCATTTCCACTTTTAACTTAAAATGGTTTATTTCACACTCTGACTTTAGAAGGGAAACTGCAAGGACGGTTCTCACCACAAGTCTATAACAAGCTAGAAACCAAAAGTCAAGTCCAATGATCTTGTTCCCCGTCTGCTGCAGGTGGATTTCACCTTCGACAAAGCGGTGATGGCCGACATCCTGACGAACTGCAGGGATCTGCTGCTGAAGCTGGTCAACACACACCTCACCCCCAAATCCCACGGCCGCATCAACCACGTCTTCAACCATTACTCCGACCCGGAGCTGCTGACCAAACTGTACGACCCCAGCGGCCCCTTGCGACCGAACCTCACCAAGATCTGCAAAGGACTCGACAAAATGATGGAGGAGGGCACAATATGACAGAGGGGCAGCGTCAGTCAGACACTGGGAGATCTACAGGCAGACACTGACAGCTCCGAACTGCTGGACGGGTTATAAAGAAAATATAAACATATATATACGGCTGCTGAGGACCGGCAACAAAGACGAGTTCCCCCATAGCTCTGGAAGAACACATGGGATAAAATCGTCCCTTTAATTCAGTTTTTAGGTTTATATTGTCCATGGACACCAAACTTGAATTTAAACAGATTTATATTCCTCTGTTTTATTAGATAGTAAAATTGTCATTAGATGTTTATTATTTGAAAAGTTACTACTGAAGTTCTGCAAGGGACAACGCCACTGTAATCCAGCACTGCCATCTGGCGGTCAAAGTGATGTAGCAGCAGCTCAACGTGCAGAAGCCGTGCGACCGATGACAGAAAACCTCAGAGTGGACTATTACACCCCCCCAGCCTCCCCCTTCATCTCTTTGCAGTTACAAACACGTGTGAAAGCTTCACAGTGACGACGGCAAGAGCTCCAACCCTGGCGGTCAAAGTGATGTAGCAGCAGCTCAACGTGCAGAAGCAGTGCGACCGATGACAGAAAACCTCAGAGTGGACTATTACACCCCCCCAGCCTCCCCCTTCATCTCTTTGCAGTTACAAACACGTGTGAAAGCTTCACAGTGACGACGGCAAGAGCTCCAACCCTAATCCTATGATTGGTGTTTTCCTGACAAACGGCTGACACTCAGTGGTTGAGGCAAAGACGTGTGTTGTTCTTTTGGTTTCCATGATAATGATGTTTAATTTCAACAGACAAAGGGAAAGTGAAGTCCTGACCGGACGTTCCAGCTCATTTCCTTCTGAGCAACAATAACATGGAGAGACGTCAGTTACAGAAATAGATGGAAGAGAAATTATATTCAGACCAAAGCTTGGGATCAATAACCTTTTTTTTGCTTAAAATCAAACTATAAAAAAAGAATGGAATTGAAAAAATTTCCATAAAAAATAAAGAATATTGCTGTGGAAATATATTCTAAAACAACATGTCTCTTTCTTATACTTTGGCCTCGCTCTAGTTTTACTTATTCAGGAAATGCATATTTCTGGTCAATTGTGTGTTTTACAGTGTACCTGAGGGACTGTAAACACTGTAAACACGTATCACGCATCATGGCATTAATTATTTTGCTGGAAGACTTGGACAC
This sequence comes from Pseudorhombus dupliciocellatus, assembly GCA_016785235.1. Classification (NCBI taxonomy): domain Eukaryota; kingdom Metazoa; phylum Chordata; class Actinopteri; order Pleuronectiformes; family Paralichthyidae; genus Pseudorhombus; species Pseudorhombus dupliciocellatus. The sequence goes on from JAFBJW010000280.1 coordinate 2,815,010, forward strand.
TTTTTGCACTTTCGAGCCATGAGGTAGCGTTACACACACTCTCTGCAGCATATGAACGGTCACATGACTGAACCAACGTGACTGTAAATTCTCATGTTTGACATTTCACACATTTTTGAGAACAAGCTCTGGAAGAAAAAAAAAAGGCCCACAGCTACAGGAAGATACTTAAAACTTGCATATTAACAAATAAATACAAGAAGAGTGCAATATTCATTTGGAAAGATTTTCCATTTAAAGGTCCATAAAAAAAAAAACTTCACTACGGGATTCATTTCATCACAAGTAAACTAATGCCAAACCCAGAGTCCTGTCTTTCACAGCTCAAAGATCTCATCCTCCCTGTCCCTCAGTTTCCTCGTGAGCTTGGTGACGGTGAGGGGCACGGCTCTGTACGCCACCTCAGGCTGCTGTGCTGTGCAGGAAGCACTGACACTCTGTGACCGCATTGCACGCCGCCGGTCGGACGTCCCGCTTGTGCAAGCTGCTTCTAGGGCGGCAACCCTGCGAAAAGGATCGTAGAGTGAAGTCAGATGTGACTCAGACATTTAGGAAATACACTCATAGAACTGATGAGCAAAAACAAAAAGGTTAAAACAGTGTCTTTCTGCGTCATTACCGGCAACTGGTTTATGTAGTTGCTTTTAACGACACAAGAACAAAGTGTGGTGGAGTGATATGCAAATAAAACATACTGATCATTAAAATACAGCAAAGAGAAGAAGACATCAAACAGCTTCAGGACTCAAATAACACAAACCTTTTCTCTGCGTCCTGGCACCCTTTGACAGCAGCTTCCTTGGACTGGTTTATCATCTCATCCAACCTTTTCAGAAAACTCACTGGGGTCATGTCTGCCGTCCTTCCATCGCTGTCACAGGGCTTATTCTCAGAGGCAGCCTCCGAATGCCCATTCTGGGCAGAGCCAGCATCGCCTTGAGCCGCCAAGTCCGACAGCACGGGGATGGACAGGGACTTCTTCAGGAATATTGAGTCATTGGTGTAAAGTCTGTTCGCTCGTTTGATTTGCTCTATCTGCAAGAGACAACAAACTCATCAAAGTATTTTTTTAAAGCTGTGAAAATCATGGCTGTAAATGAATTGACTAAAATTACTCAAATTCAATTTCTCTTTTCCTTCCACTGATTTCAATCAGGCAACAGTGACTAAACAATTAAACTGAGCATGTGTCCTGCTCAGGATCAACTCAAATGTTCGCCACGGTCCATGGTTGGTGCATTATCAACAGTTACAGACATTATGTTGACATGTCAGGAATAATGGGGGAAAGCATAACAAGATATAAATAACACTCATGCATAAACACATTTAAACAAAGGCACAAATACATATAGCTAATTAAATGCTACGCAGATAAGAGCTATTCTAATTTCAGTGGCGGTTTACTCGTTTTTTTAGTTAAATGTAAATATATGTTAACAGAACAGATATTCCTAAATAAACATATATTCAGATCACGATGATGATGTTTGACAAAGAACAACAGAGGATAATTTAACTCACTGCAGCTCATGTACATTCTAAAGCAGAATTTTAATGAGGAGATAAAATAAAAAAATACAGAAATTGAATAAAACAATATTCTTTAGTCGTGAAAAAGAGTTAAAATCTTCCCTCGGGGGTTACTAAACGCTCAAGAAATAACAAAAGAGCAAATACTAGAGGTTCAATTATGTTTAAGATATAAAAAAAGGTACTCACGGTCACTCCGTATCTCAGGGCCAGGCCGGGAAGCGTCTCTCCTGGCTGAAGTTCGTGCTCGATGCGTCTCTGTGGAACCGGGGACAGCGGAGCCCGGACCAGGCTCCCGTACGACCTGGTGCGGCTGCCCCGGAGCAGGCCGCTGCCGTCGGCCGGAGGAGGCGTTTGTGCCCCAGACATTGATGCGGTGGAAGTCCGCGAGCCGACCAACCGGCGCCGACGCACGGCTCAAGTAAATCTCACATTGTGAGAGCAAACATGGAAGTAGCTAGCAGCTTAGTTAGCCTGCTAGCCTAGCCGTCAACTTCACCACCGTTGACGCACCTCGTGAGTTCCGGTAATCGAACCGTGACCGTCTCTTGTTCACGTTACCTGTCGAGTCCTGGTCCCAGATGACTCCACTGTCCCGCTTCTGACCCGTGAACCCACTCAGTTACCGGGTTAACTCACTAAGTTGTCAGGTTCTCCGGCAGCTAACAAGTTGTCAGCTGTCATCTGACATGTGTTGCCATGGCTGCAGGGTCCGGCTGCTGCGTTCATGGTCATAAGAAAAATTGCCACCATTACTGAAGCCTTTTATAGCCTTCAGTCAGTATTGACTTTAATAAACCTGTATATTTTCTGATCTGCATTATAATCACTTTAGTAAAATTATAAATATAATCGTTCTTATTATTAGATACATAGGCATAATTATGAGAGCGTTGCTTATTTCGTTTCATAATTACAGTGGTGATACTAGGCACCACTTTACCCGGCTTCACAACTTCGCGTGTACGTCGCTTTGGATAAAAGCTTCTGCTAATGACTTTGTAGATTTGCAGAAAATGACTTTATAGATATTTACATATATAACAAAATTAAAACCAGGTTACGTTCAACGCAAATTTAAAATGAAAGCTAAACAAAAACGTTAGAAACAACGAGTAAACCCGTATTTCCATTCTTCCGGTTTGGCCGTGAAGGCATCGCTACTAACAGATGTTAGCTTGTCGTGAAGTAGCTAGCTCACCTCTTTTCTGGGCTTTTTATTGAGATTATCAAACTTTAAAATCATGTCCTTTAAAAGAGAAGGCGACGACAAGAGTCAGTTAAACATCCTGAAGGTAGAAGTTTGTAGTTTTAACTTTTCCACGTGAAACTTTATCTCAGTTGTTGTGGTTGTTACTGTTTTTAGCATCATATGCTAGCTAACGTGAAACTGCAGCCAGGCTCTTTGACGCTGTTCTTGATTATTATTATTATTTTTTTATTATGTCGCGTTTCAGAAGCGACGTGTGGAGAATCTCCTGTCTCACTTTATCCCAGAGGATGAAGCAGCTCTGATGAAAAATGGAAGGTTGGGTCACTCAGAATTTTCTCGTGTTCGTTGGGAAATCTTCTGAGATGTTGGTGGAACATGAAGTCTGGAAAGGTTGTGAACGTCTTTGTGGGGATTTGTCTTTCTGCAGATATTCCTGCCTCGTGTGTTCGTATCGTCCTGTGTTTGACACCGTTGACATGTTGACCGTTCACAGAAAAGGGAAAAGGCATCTGGCAGGTGAGAGTCACTTTATTATAACCACCAATATCATATATTATTATTATTGTTGGTGGTTGCGCAACACGTTCAGTTCAGTGAAAATTCATATTATCTATTATTGATGTGTTTTGTTGCCTCAGTCATAGAATCATATTATGCAGTAAAACTGTTGAGCTCATTGATTTACATCAACATCCAAGAGGAGGAGATGAAGGAGGGTTCTCTGTAAAACTATAACTCTGCTCTATAACTATAAAATAATGGTATATCATATCAACTTTGAAAACAATCCCTCTTCTCCTTTATGCGCTATTCCCTCAGGATTGAAATCGTTCTATGGCAGAAAGACACAGCTGAAGAACGAAATAACGAAGAGGCAACATGAAAACTACATCCAGGTGGAAGACAGAGGACAGGTTTGTTATTTCCCATTTCCGTTGACTGTCAGGAGAGTGTCAACGTGTTTGTTGAGCGTGTTTGAGTTTACAGTGTACACCGCCCTGAGCAAGCAATTTGGAAAAAGGAGGAACCCTGGAGCAACCGATATGAGTCAGCCTGATTATTCAGTAGGGAAATGATCACTTTGTGCAACCAGCAACATGAAGTTAACAAGTGTTGTCTTTATCCGACTGAGACAGTTGCTCCATGTTGTCGTCTGTTGTGAGAGGCCGTTGTTAAGTCAGTGCTATTGTGTGTGGCAGCCCTGTGAATGTCACATGACCAAATTACCTTCTGCCATCAATTCAACAGTGTTGTCTGGTGTGGAAAACATAAACAACACTCGACAGACGTATTTGATTATGCTGACGATTGAGAAACTGCGCAGTAACATTTGAGAACTTTCTGCTATTCACACGTCGTTGTTGTTGTGATTTTAGGAACCGTCCAGCTCATCCCCTTTACTGGAACAAACCCGCAAGCTCACACATCACGCTCTGTTGAAAACAGTACCGTACAACAGCTGCCATCGAAAAACTAGGTGAGACAGACAGACAAAGAGAAAGAGAGAGAAGCTTGTTTCATAATATACAGAATCACACGCTCTTCTTTAAATGTCAAAGAACAGGAAGAAAAGGAAAAACCATAGTTCAAAAATAAACCTGTGATTTTTCTTTCTTTAAGCACCATATCTGGAAAACAACCAGCGAGCATCACCTCAGTCGTCGGTCACAACGCTCACCACAAAACTGCAACTGAGCCAGAAACGACAAGGGAAGCTTCAAGCTCTGCTTCATCTGGAAGCTGCAGTGGCTCCACAGCAGGTAACGACTGTTCCTACGTTTTTAGATATGGTGTTGAAGGAAGCTTAAATTTAATCGTTTTTTTCTCCTGTAGACAATAAAGAGTTAAATCCATCACGTGATTTAAAGGCGTCTCCACCAATCACAGCCGAGAGGAGGAGAGAGCTGGAGCATTACCTCAAACTGAAAAGGTGATTTTAGTTTGTACAAAAAACTTGAGACATTCAGTCCACAGTGCATTTAAGTGTACAGCTTTTTTTTTTTTACAGTGACGGGTGGCTGCAGGACCGAGGCGGCCGGTGGATCAAAGACGAGAATGTGGAGTTCGATTCAGACGAGGAGGAGCCTTCGTCTCTCGTCCACTCAGCGGACTAAGAACTGTGGGAAAACACCGGTGAACTTTTAACACAGTGGTACGTGAAGAGGAAGCGGAGCTGCTGAATGAAATGACTGCAGTGACTTCAGCCGTCCATTGAGTCACATGACACCCCTCTGCTGGTTCCCCAGAGTCACTTGCTCACCAGCAGCGCTAGAAACTGCAACTCGTGATTCTTCCATTGTGCTGAAAACAAATCGGACAGTTTAATGAAAAGCATCATTTCCTCGCAGTCATCTGACTCTGTACGTCACAGTGTTGAATTTACAGAATCAGATTTGGAAAGAGAATGTGAGACCGACTGAGCCTGCTGTGCTGGAATGTTTCTGCTGCTGCATAGAACATGGAGCAGACTTCGAATAAAGATTTAAATCAAGTGTTCTTATCTTCTCCTTCATACTCTCTGCAAAACCTAAAGGATTATACTGAATATTTATATCATAGAATATTTCAGTTGTGATTAATAATATTCACTAAGAATGAAACAAAGGGAAGTTTTGTACAAGGGGAAATGAAAGAGTCAGAATATAATATTTTTTATGATGTGCGAACACAAAGACCAGGGACGCGTTCAGGGAGAGTCATGTTATTATTATTGCTCTATTCTGTCTATTTAACCAATTTCAACTCGATCCAGTGGGTTTTGTCTGGGGAGGCTGATCCTCAGTCAGCCGTAGAGCTGCAGTCTTGGTGCTAATCTGGGTGGAGAAGCCGCTGGTTAGCATTCTTCACAGCACAGTTGGTATAAATTGGATAATACCGGGTCAGCGGGAGGAGGGCAGATGGTCTTTAACCTGAGTTAGTTTCTGATGACACCACTAATGAGTGTCGAAAGCTCACTTCATTATTCCGGAGCTCAGGGAGTCTCCGCCACACGGGGACGCACTTAATTTACTGTACGTGCACGATCAATGTCGCTCGTCATGGAGACTTGGCGACATTGATTTGTTTTAAGTTCTCGACCTTTAATATCACGTCTGCCCTTTTAATGTTACGACTACATGGCCCCCTGACGCTAATACGGCCGAGGGGAACAAATGAAACGCAGCAGAGTGAACATGCGCGTGGAGGCGTGCTCGCCGACCGCCGCGAAGATCCAAAAATACACGTGTTTTGCTGCAAAACAATCAAACGGGACGAAGGAGGCGGCGACGCTGAGTTGAAACCATGTCAAGAGGCAAATGCCAGTGAAGTCTGCATGGCTTTAAAAACTGTGACCTTTGCGGAAAGTCTGAAAATCACTTCTCTGCTCTTTTACCTGGCGGCCGTGTCAAACTTTCTGTAATGTCACCGAGGCCGGGTTCCCGAGCAATGCTGTGAAAATCCTCCGAGGTTAACAGCTGTTTCTGCTCGTAAACCTCCGCACACGCACACGGGTGCAACCCTCTTAAAGTTAGCTCTTATATTTGGAACGAGGTAACTCAAGCCCAGCGGGTTGCGTTTCCCATCGGGGTTTGGGGGAGAGGAGGGTAAAAATAGCTCAGGTGCTTGGGGGAAGTCAGGGATCAGAAAACACTTCCAGGGATTAAAGTTGTTTGATACTTTGCAAGAAGGTTTCATCCATAAAATACTGCAGAATGAAGTTTTTAAATGATGTTAGAATCCTAAGTTAAGCGGAAATAGTTTGATGCTGCTGCTCTAAAAAAGATCCAAATCATGAAACTTGGTATTTTTAGGCCCTGCATGTTTATTATGCCTCGATGTATGAATCTATATTCTGCATGTTTAAATCATTTGGGGACTCGGCTCCTCCGGTATCATCTGCTTTGAGACATCCCAATCAGTATTTCTCTGTAGTAATATAATACTCAGACATAGATAATATGAAAATACTCAGAATATAATACTCAGGTGTAGAAACAATTCAATTAACTGCCAAAGATTTGCAAAAAAATACTTGAATATATATATTTTTTTATTTAAAGTATTTACAGATGGTTTTCTTTCGATGGATAGCACCACATTGAAAATGTTTTCATGAATGAAGAGCGTTAACCTTTTGTTTGGGATGATGCACAAACTAAAAGCACAAAAAAAAAAAAACAAGACACTTCACATTGTGCTTGTGACCTATACATGCCTTTATGATGAATTCAGCAGTCTACAAGAAGCCGGCCGCGGGAAATGAAATGAAATGGTTGCACATGGATGTTGCGTTAGTGGATGCACGCGGACCACGCTGACCATTCGAGGATTCGTTCAGCTCTGGGGCGCCGCGGCACGAGGCCGTCGCTGGCCGCGTTCGCAGGTTCTGAGCGGTTGAAGTGATGGCGTCTCCTGGTGGCTTCTCTGCGTTTTCATCTTAATCTCTGCTGGCGAACTGCGGAGAGGGGAAGAGATGAGAACCCAAACAATCACAGGATGTGAAATTAATTCCCATTCTTCCAAGACTTCGACGTGCACACGTAAACCCGTGTTGAGTGTCGTACTCATGTCGTTGTTCCGTGTGATCGCCATGGCGGCTCGGGCGCGGGGACCCTGCTGAGTGAAGTGGTAGCCGAACTTGAGGATGCTGGAGTTGTTCTCCAACATGGAGGCGATCTCCATCTCCACTGAGTCTCCCAACTTCTGCCTCTGCACCGCGGGAGAAAGACGTCACTCACCGCAAACCCTCACGTTCTCCTTCCTTTCATTTTGAACGTCTGAATGATTTTCAAGTTGCGGCGAGTGCAGACATATCACACGCCGCCGCCGCAGTTTTGAGTTGCAGACCTGGTTGTCGATCTTGAGCTCCACCAGCGTGGCGTTGTTGGCCATGGCCTTGATGATCGCCATCATGCCGTCTGATGTAATGAAGTTGGACTCCACATTAAGACTCTGCAGGCTGGTGTTCTCCTGCAGCATCTCAGCACAGGCCTGCAACACACACGCTGTGTCATTCATCACTCCAGAAGGTAAGAAGCTGTATCTGCTGGATGTCGGCTGGGCGGCGACTCACGTAGGCCACGGGGTCGTTGCTGCGGGTGGCGGCGATGCTCAGAGACTCCACTTGGTAGTTTCCCTTCATGGCCTCAAAGATCTCTTTCAGCGTCGGGATGGGAATGTCCTGCAAGCACAGAGCACAACACGAGGCGTGTTCATGAGCAGCGGCTTGTTCATTCGAGCCGACTCTTTCTGAGTATTTGAAGCACTGGCGAAGAAGGATCCACGGCGGCGGCCCACTGGACGGACCTTGATGTTGTTGAGGTTGACTTCCGTCAGGCTGCTGTCGTTGCCGAGGATCCTCTCCAGCGTCTCCTCCACGTTGGTGGAGTTGGGCGGCTCGTCGGGGAAGATCTTGAATGGATCACCCTTCACCACGCCTGAAACACACAGCGTCAGAGATGTGTGGATGTGCCACAGTATTCCAGTCCCTATCCTACCGTGGGAATGATAATAATAAACATCATCCTGAAAAACTGTGAATTGAAAACACACAAATACTATCACGCACTGTTGATGCCCTCTGTGTTGGCGATGGTGCCCGTGGTGCCCAGAGCGTCGTAGTACTGCTTGTTGCTCATCAGTGTGTACATTCCCAGGATGGCTGCAAGTACAAGAAAACAGACACTATGAAAACACAGCAGGGGGCAGATACATACGATTGTATCCCCGGGTTGTGTTTTTATCATAGAGACAGATGCGTGCGTAGTGGCAGAATGAAACATGTTTCTGATTTTTCTTCTGAACTCGCAGTATAAACACGTCCCTGTCAGGTTCCTCTGTCTCACTCATGTCTCACCCATGTCTGTTCGTTGAGATAAAAATTGCTGTTGTTGAGCTCAGCTGGAAACTCGCTGTAATCTCGCTGTCTCCAGGGGCCACAGTCATCATGATGCCACACATTCAAATAACTGTGAAGGGGCCTCTGGGTTCCACAGCATCAGCCACTTTTACAAATTCTTGCAATTCTGAACCTGCAGGTCAGTCAAACATTTGAACTGGATTCACGGGAGGAGGAAAACCTTCTGCTGCAGTGACGCTCTGTGACCAGTAGGAGGCAGAGCTGCTGGTTCTGTGACCTGCCAGCCCCCTGCTCCCCTCCTCCCACACCCCACTGCTGACCCGGTGCGAGGAACCATGGGAAGGGCCTTGTGAGGAGAGCGAGGCCAGGGACAGCTGCCTGATCTGGGGGTCGAGAGGGAGGGGTGGGCGTCATCTGGTTTGGCCCTGAGAATAACCCACAGTAGCTTGACAACACGCACACACACACACACACACACACACTCTGGACTGTGGGCTGCTGGAAGGCTCCACGTAGCCACGTGTTAATATGGGAAATAAAATGTGAAAATGAAGTGGCCCTGGTGACTTGTTGGCCCCACACCGGCTCGGCCAGGCCATTCATCCCCGTTTAGCCTGTTTGCCAAAAAGCCCAAACAAAAGAGCGACAGAGGGGAACTGAGGATTAATCCCCTGTTGGACCGTGACCAGGGTTGAAACGTCTCCCTCTCTGTCTCTCTCTCTCTCTGGACGCCGGCCTGTTTGTGCTGTCATGGTGGAGGGCGGCGGCCGATCGCTGTGTTCCGGGGGATCACACTCCATCAATGTTCTATCGGTCATTTCAGCTTACCGAGGCTTTCATGACACTAACATGATATCACTGGATCTGGCTCTCGGACCATGGGCCCAGATGGACAACACTTCTCCTCTTCCTCACACTATCCAGAATAAATCCACAACCCTCGCTCACGCAGATTCTGCCTGTTTGCACATTTGGAGCTAAACTCTGCTCGTTAGCGATCAGGGCATCAGTATCACCCAGTCACTGATTCAGACCAAGACAAGGTCACAAGATATCAGGGTAAATATCCCACATCTACTGCAGTTTTCATTGTCCCTCTTTGAGTAGATTACTACGCACTGCATGAAAGACTCAGAAATGTAAACATTTAAGTGTATCATATGATCCTGACTCATCTTGTCGCTGGTCGCCCAGGCTCTGAACTTTGGACTCAGCAAACACTCAACTCTTCTATATTTACATGCACATGAAATATTTACAGTTATATCAAATGCACGTTTTTCTTCTACCAAGTTGGTTTCAAACTTCAGGGTTGAGAAGCTTCCCACTCGTCTGTGTGAAAGAGATACGGTATCTCAGCCCCTGACGGTCCCCACCCTTCCTTCCTTCACCGGCCTGAGCGACGGCCAGGCTTATTTATTTCTGTGTTGCTGAGTACGGGGGAATTGGAGCCCGTCACCCGTCTGTCCATGTGCGTGAGCTGAGGCCGTCTCAGTATTGAGGGGAAACAACACGAGGCGGCGGCGGCGGCAGCAGAGTGTGTATAATAGAACTATGTGGGTCAGAGCCACTGTGGTGAAAACACTGAGGTCAGGCTGCCAGTGGAATAACAGGTTAACAAGCACCTGCTGCTGGGGGCGAGCACCAGAGTCCTGACCGCTCAGCTTCAGCCAGTGTCTGAGCGTTGAAATACTTATGTTATGTTTAAGTACTTATACGCACTGTGGGTTCCCTTTGACCCTTCAAACAGTGGCAGCGCCAGTTAGAGTGTTTTAATTCTGACCTGCAATATCGCACATCTCAGCGTCAGTGGCGTTTTTCAGAGCCTCCTCCAGCTCCGGCTCCAGAATCACCTGCTCGTGTATGGGAACCTCCGCTGGTTTCTTGGGTATGAAGGTTTTTCCTGCAGAGACAGAGAAAAGATTGTTTGGATCCTGTTTCCCAAGATTTCAAGATTTATGGACCAGCTGTTAATCTCAGCTTTCCAGTGGAGCCTCATTCATCATCACAGTTTCCCTTTTGAATATAAAATAACTTCTGTTCTGGAGTTTCGTGTTAATTAGATGTGTCACACAGGGACTACGGCACCAACACTGCCTGCCGAGTCGTTTCCCGGCGCAGGTCTCGATGGGTCGGCCCGTGGGACTCTGATGAAAATGGCCCTGAAAGCCAGTGAGCTGCAAAAACCCCACACAAGAGCCGAGAGTACGAGGCTGAGCCGCCATGCACCGATGCATCTCAGAGGATAATACAGACCAGCTGTCTGAGGGAGAGAGCGAAGAGTGTGCATACATGATGGACTGATGGGCCGAACCCTTGCTCAGAAGTTCTATAACTCACTATGCACTGTGTGTGTGTGTGTGTGTGTGTGTGCACAGGTTTTTTGCATCAGTCCCCTCAGGAATTCATTTTTTACTTCTAAAACGAACAAAATGAACATGTGTAGACCCAAAGTGCCTTAAAATTGTATTGCACATATTTATCAGTACTTAAAATTTCCCTGATTTTTGAGATCAATATTGATAAAAACGATTCCCTGGGAAATCTCTGAAAACGTACAAATTAAAAAGCAAAACTCTAAACCCCCCCACCTTTCTTTTCCCCAGTGAAGGGCACCAGGTCGTCCCGGTCCGCGTGCTCCAGCGCCTGCTTCTCCAGGTGCTGCATCAGGGCGTCACGGTCAAACGTCCCCGTCGGGCTCTTCTTCGTCTGGTCACGCTGCCGGAAGCCAGCTGGCAGCATGGCATTCTGGGTAGAACGGGAGGTCAGATGTTATGTTGATGTAGCATTAAGGCTAAAGAACAGGGGCTGGATGGATATAATGAGGCACTGGGCTCTGTACGTTTCAGAGCGAGCGTGTCATGGCTCACTCAGTGATGACATCACTTTGGAACTATCCCGCGGTGGTTCATTTTTCTGAGAGCATCATGTTTACAGAGTCAGTGTGCTGAATAAAACTAGAAAACAAGCAGGAGGCGACCATCTGGTCTCTCTACCTCGGGGTCCATTTCCTGCAGATCATACTCCAGCTGATCCAGCTCCTCGGCACTGAGGCCCTTGAGGATGGCGTCCTCATCGATGTCCCTTGGGTCCGACATGGCTCCTGCGGCTCCGGCTCACACACACACACACTCACTCATACACACCTCTGCACACCCCTGACGAGAGGAGAGAGAGAGAGAGAGAGAGGGGAGGAAAAATTAGTTTCTGACCATAGATTTATTTCGCTCCAGTGAAAAGTTTGCAACAGAAACGTCAATACGGATCCTGAATATTCCCAAATGAGCCGTTCTGTATCTGTTCACATTATACTGTAAATTGCGTCGTGCTGCTATTTACAGCAAAACCACTAAACCATAAACATGTCGGGTCTCTGCAAAACCACCGTCCTTGCCGGACGATTGCGTGATCTTCATCGAGCTTATCGACCGCCCTCTGCAGAGCTTTCATAATGTGACCATGATAATAATAGACGTATTTCCAATAATACATTCGCAGTACTCCGCAGCGGGAGCCTGTCCGACGACGCTGCAGCAGCATCCAGGTCACAGTGAAACTCACGCGAGGTGGACGTCCACCTCAGCTGATGGCCTGCGGTTGGAAAGACAAAGAGGTAGAGCGAGGTAGAGGAGTGGAGAAAATGAAAAGTAGAGAGAGCCAGGTCTTTGTAACTCTAAACCCTGAGATCAGCACACTAAGAATAGCAGGATGGAGAGAGAGAGAGAGAGAGGGAGAGAGAGAGTAGAGGGGTGGAAAGTGCAATCTCTTGTTGAATGTTGACGGACGTTCGGTCGTACTATAGTGGACCCGATGAAGAGCCTCAAACTGGGAAATACCACAACGATAACACACACCTCTGGGCCACAGAGTGAGTCATGCAGCTCCCAGGTTTGTGAGGTCCAGTGTTTTCATTTTCAGTCCAAATCTCATCCCAACTTGGCCACAGGAGAAAAAGCCCATGACGGTCCGGGTCACATTCAGTGCTTTCAATCAGCCAGGGAGCCTGAGCGTCAGAGTCAGAGTCTGTGACGGCAACGGACGCCCACGTTTTTTACATTGGACTCTGACTTCATGTCTCAGAGAGTAAATCTGAATCGACCCCTTTAATCTGAAGGTTCAAGGTGGAACAGGGTGTGTAAACATTACATCTGGAATCTGATCCCATTTCAGATAGATATTGAAAAGCCTTTAACTGTTGTATCGGATTATTTTATCAAGATAAGGACACTTTAGCTCCATGTAACCTTTGACCTCTTGAACCCAGTAATTTCCTTGTCTTAATTCACGTTGAAAATTAAACTGCTGTAGTTTTTCAAAACATTTTTAAGACATTTCTGACCTTAGCACGTTTATAAATGATGACGTCAGCCTCTCGGCGACTCATGCACCAAAACATTTGCTGACTCTCAGAGATGTTGCTTCAACTTCAGGTTGCATTCACGGGAATGTCATCATGTTCAAGTGAACTTCTCAGATGATTCCAAAGAAATAACTGCAAAACCATGAACTTCTCTCTTAACAAAAAGCGCCATCGTTATTCTATTCTCACTGAATCCGTTGTATTCCTCTCCACTCTGTGTCCACACAAACTGACCACTTGCTGTTGTCTTGAAGGCGACACCTGTTCAGCTGGGAGTCACTTTAACGGTCGGTCCTGCTCATAAACAAAGAATGAATTAAAAAATAAACAGCTTCTCCACGTGTGTGTGTGTGCATGAAAGTAAAGACCATCATTTCGACTCATACATTAAAACACACGCATTGAATCTGCAGAAAAGGGAAATGTAGCTCAGACATTGAGCTCCAAACAAGAATGTCTCCGGTGAGTTTGGAAGCTGCAGACGTCTTCAGTCAAACCCCGAAAAGCACCTGCCCTGTGTCTGTCTGCTCCTCTCTGGAGCTCTAATGTGCAAATCCACTGACACAAACACCGGCTCATGGAGCCAAGTCCAAGACGATGGGCAGATTTAGAAGATGAGTGCAAGGAGGTGTGAGTCAGAGGCTCAGGTGGAGGAGGAATTCATTTGTATGTATCAGCCTCAAGCATGAAAACAACCTGACACTGAACTGTTTTTAATACAAATACTGCATTAAATGACAGGCTGGCGTATTACCATGTGGCCTTTGACAAGTGATTCCTTTCAGGAGAAGAGCTGCACTTTAATCATGTAACTAAACTACAAGAATGAACTAATTACACGTTTCAGTTGATATGTATAATCAAATTAAAACAGCCCCCAGGGGGCGATCACAGTGATTTGGCTCCACTTCAGGGAGCCGTCATGTCGTCCATCTTTAGTCGCAGTTGTTGAATCAAGAATAGAACTGTTTCTTGCTCAATGAATGAATGGATGAATCAACCAATTAAAAACTCCTATTCTGCTTTGAACTATTTGAAAAACCTGACACGAGGTTTTACCATCCAAAGTGATGCTTTTTTACACATTGCAAACTTCTCCATTGTCATTTCCATCCTCCAGGCCATTCAGCCTGTTGACTCTCACATAGTGTGTACCGTAGCTTTAAGATGTTCAACAAAAGAGACATAAATAACACGTGAAATCTAATTAGTCGTAGATTCTCGCGGTGTGTGAATGTGACCCACAGCTCCAGCACGGCCTCGTGTCCTCGGCTGCAGAGAAAGCCTTTGAGCCGCGCTTATTGTTCAGTTAAACACGAGGCTGTTTTCTGACATTTGAGCTACGAGAGGCGGCTCAGACGACCACATGCCATGCGCCTGAAGATCCTAACAGTTTTACATCAACACTGGCTCTTCATGTGCGGCGTCTCAGCAGCCGATACAGTCAACACGTCACTTTGGTAGTTTCCATTTGTTTTGACGTTTCATTTGGAACGTTCCACGTTCCGGAAAACCCACGGGGACACAGAGCGCGTTTGTAAATGTGCATCTGTCCCCGGCAGATTTCCATAGGAACCAAAACAGAGAGGGGGTGCAGCAGGGCGGCGGGCGTCACCAGCTGCTGACAACCGGCTCCGGCTCTCTCAGCCGTCTCCTGCACCTGCCGCTGCCGAGCCGGGTCAGAGGTCTGACTGGGACTCGATTAACAAAGACGACTCTGACTACGTTCAAACTTTAACTCCGAGTCTTCTCCTCGTGCGCGAGCCTGCAGGTTTAACGTGTCAACGGCAGAGCAAGCTGAGGGAGCAAGACTCAGAGACATGTGACCAACGTGTGAATTGCTCTTCACAGGTCTCAACAGAATTTCTCATGAGAGCCCGACAGAGTAAATCTTTTCCTAAAACAAACGTTATAATTACACCTAATGGCACAATGCAGGTCAAAATAACCTGAAGGCTCAAAATGTGAGTGAATCTGAGGTCAGTCAGAGAGAGCAAACCAAGATGTCACCTTCCCATGTTGTTGTTTTCCAAGAAGAGTTGGACGAATTAAGTTTATACGGATCAACCTGTTCTGAGGTTTGAAATGACTGACGATGTTGAACGACCAGGATGAACAGATGAACACCTGAAGTCTGGACAGGTCTCATCCATCAGGACAACAGTTGTGTCCTGTCTGAAAAACTGATCAAGGATGGACGGTCCTGATCACAACAAACCCAGTTTTAAAACTGATTCAAACTCCAATGTAGGGCAGAGCACTCGCACCAGGGCTGTGCCGACTGTCCCCGTGGACACATCTGAACTCTGACCTGGGATTGTGGCGATCACATGGAAACAGGAAACACATGTCTCAATGTATCGGTCAGATACAGAACAGATCATCCACCACCTGCTGAGTTCAGGTAGGTCCTTCACCTCCTTGTTGGGAACCAGTGAGTTAACGAAACGTGGACAGTAAAACCATTATTATTATTCACCATGTTCCAAACTGGAAGCCGCAGCAGAACGTCCATTAAGGGGAGCATTAGAAGGTTTTGGATTTCACTGTGATGGACTTTAAACTCTCATAAACTCCCCCATGTCTTTTGTTCTATTGAATCTTCGCAACGTCTCTTTCTAACAGTAGCAGGGTTAGGGAGGATTTTTTTTTTTTTAAACCGACAGCGCAGAAGATTTGTCACCATCCCGCGGGTCATCGTCCCCATGTCTTACCGCCCAAGTGAAACATTCCAAATCAGCCCTCAGCTTAATTTTAGCCTCACAAGTCAGCCGGCTCTGGTTGCTCCTCCGAGAAGCATCTTAAAAAGAAAAAAAAGAAAAGAAAAACCCTGGCTGCAGAATCAAGTTAACCTGAAGCTTTTTGTATCTTTGGAGAGGAGCAACAAGTGGAAATGTTTCTGTCCAAGACCTCAGCGACTTTTCCTGATGCTGCAACTGAGCTAATTTTACATTGAGGTCACATCAAAGCAGCCTCCTCCTCCTCGGCTCTTTGTCTTTCACCACAGTCATTCTGAAGACGATTTGATCTGTCTCCCTGTCTCCAAACCGCATAGGCCCCTGAGACCACATCCCAAATGAAAGTGCACAGCGATGGACAGCTACTGGGCGGCTTAACCCCTCCACACACGAGGTTAAACAACAAATGAAATCCACTGCACTCAAACATCTGATCTCTGGGCGACAATTCACCTTTGTCCTGATCCACAAAAAGAGAGTTGGCGTTAGGAGACAGAGACCCCCAACGCCCCCATCCTTCTCCTCCTCCTCCTCCTCCTCCTCCCTTCCGCCAAACTTTAAACTTGGGATCTAAAAAGACAAGGACAGAGACGGAGGGACGCAGCCTCACACCTACCTCCACAGAAGTGCAGTGCTGAAGCCCCTCGGCAAGGCACAGGCTGCAGTTAGAAACCAGAGAAAGAGGTTTTCTCTTTTTTCTGCACCCCCCCAACTCCTTCTCTCTCTCTCTCTCTCTCTCTCTCTCTCTCTCTCTCTGACCCCCCACCCTCTCTCTCTCTCTCTCTCTCTCTCTCTCTCTCTCTCGCTCCTGTGTCAGGGCCGCTCTGCTGAGACAGGCATACTGACAGCACTTTGAGAAGTCAGCATTTTATTATTTTGGCTGCAGAGAGGGGGGGAGTGGGAGAGAGCGAGAGAGAGAGAGAGGGAGTGGGGCTTGAATTCATCTGTTCATCAGTCATTCAATTCAAAGGGAACACAATCCGAAGGAAAGAGAAATGCTGACCTCTAGTGGTTTTGACATGAAATACGAAATTTGAACACTTAAAATTTTAGTAATGTGGCAAAAATATAGTTACATTGAAGCACATTTGTCAAGATTTTCCTTTTCTTCTTGATCACAACTCAGCTCAAACCTGACAAACCATCAATTGTTGAAGAACCCGATTGTTCTTATTCTGGTTTTATCTTCTTGAAGATGGTTTCTTCAGATAAATAGTTATAATATAAAAATATATATATATTTTTTTTTAATAAAATGGACAAGTAGACTTTATTTTCTATTTTTGTATAAAAATAAAATAAGATGTATTCCCTCATAGTGGAAGTTCCAAAATGACACAAGGGGAAATCAGAGTTAAATGGGGAAATCACAGTTAGATGTAAATTACATTGAAATAACATGACATAATTGTATTTTTTTTAATGTTCTTTCAGATGGAAAATAACAAAAGTTATAAATACTTTCATTTGGATTTTGAGTCAGTCCACTAGATGGCGCTAGATTGACACCAACAGTTTGAACATGTTGCCTGAAGTTCTCAGGATACCGTGGCCCTGAAAGAAAGAACTGAAGAGGAGCCCACCTGGTGACCATCAGGGTCACATGAGGGGAACCAGGACATAATAACAAATCTGCCATTTGTTAAAACCTTGATTCCACTGATTACATAATTTCATGTGATGCTGTATTCTTCAGCTTGTTTTGGCATCAGAGGAACAGATGTTTGTTGATTAGTGACTGTCGTTGCATGTGTGTTTCATGCCCTGACAGAGCCGTGCGCCTCACTGCAACATCTCTGCAACATGGCCGAGCCTCTGTCTCACAGATCCAGGCACGGCTTCGGCATCATCGCTATGCCGCCCGACCGCATTCTCACCCCTCCACCGTTTGTAGAGATGACAACAGAAAAACAAAGGTGTGCCTTCATTCATTTTCATTTTGCTTAACCCACATAATCCCAGTGTGAAGAGAAAAACACCTGAGTTCTCACGATGCTCACAGATTTCATAATGTTTAATAAACACCGGCCCCTTGTGCTCGCCGTCTCTGTTATTTTGCAAATCTGCACTTTCTGCTCCATGGCACTGTCCTGATATGATCTGCAGCACCTACAGCTTCACTGTGGGAACCGACCAAGTCAACCAAAACACGGAGAGACAAAGAGACAAAGCAGGTGGATGTGTAATGGTTCCATAGATCCAATAATAGCATTCCAGCAGTATGTGACGTGTTTAGTTAGAAATGCTGTTGATGTGAATTGTTGACAATCAGGTCTGGGTGCATTGTGTGCGTGTGTGTGTGTGTGTGTGTGTGTGTGTGTGTGTGCGTGAGGTGAGCTGACCTTTCAAATGATGTTCTTCTTGAACGCCCTTTGAAACCTGGCGAAAGTATCATCTGCAGAGAATTCACAAGACATGTGTCACATTCACATCACAACCAGGACTTCGTCCTAGATTCATCTCTGTTCAAACTTTCTTTTAACTTATCATTCAATGAACTTCAGTGGAAATATAGGACAGCATGAACCGCACAGAGAATTCAGAAAAAGACGTCAGCTGTTCCCTCACATCAAAACCCAACTTAAATAAATGTTGTCTTTTCTCCGATGAATAATCAAATGAGAGCCCAGAGACTTCGGAATGTAAACACTGTTAGAAACCTTGTCAACCATTCCGAACGAGTCGTGTAGGTTTGATCGATACTACGTCATGAGTCATTGTTTCTGGATCCAGCTGCGTTCCAAACATTCAGAGAGAGCTTTATGTGTTTGGACTTTACTGTCAATCACCTTCCTCAAATCCACTTGTTTCATCTCAGACAGAAGTGTGTTGTTCCCCTCGAGGTCACAGTTTCCTGCCACTCTCGATTTCACTGTTTCACTAATTCTGGCATTTAAAATCAACTTAAAGAAAAAAATTTCCACAAGAACATTTAGACCAATGGAATTTTCTCTGTGTGTGTGTGTGTGTGTGGTTGGGTGTCTGTGTGTGGGTGTTTCCAGTTAATGACACAAGCAGATGGGAGGGGGGGTGAGCCAGTTTAGCGAGACAGAGAGTGTGAGATCGAAAAAGAGACAGAGCGAGACTGAGAGCGACAGATGGAAAGATGAAACAGACCAGTGACACAATCTGGAACAACCACAAAAAAACCAATCAGGCTGAGAGCATTGCAGAAGAATTTAAACTTCAGAATCTGAAATGATCTGCTAAAACATGGCAACATGCTCTGTCCAAAACAAACAAAACAATGTGTGGACCAGTCACAGTTTTTAGTTTGTCTTTTTACCAGAGAAAGGTTTTTTTAAGTGTATTCTTTTTTTATTCTTGTTTCTTTACTTTGTTTTCATTCACTCACTCGGTCATTCAACATAATTCAGCATCAACACGACTGTTTACAGAAAAGCGGAACAGCCAAACCGAAACCAAAAGCATAAGGACAGGAGATAAGAACTAGATCTACATCAAATTAAAGTCGAAAGCAATCTGGATTCAAGAGAAAAGACCCAGAGCAAATATCCCCAAATATTCCAGTTTATTTACAAAACTCCCTTTTTTATCTCATCTTCATCTTCATTCTATTTAATCCGTAATTTTTAAAAATCGTATCTTTAAATCTTTAAAAGACTTCTCCTTGAAATCCAACACTTTCAGACAATGGTGATTCTATTTTTACTTAATTATAGGCTTCAAGTCTTTTCTCCCATCAACGCAGTGAAACACCTTTATTGTGAATTTCCTGCGCGTTGTGGTCTCCCTTTAAAGTGCATTAAAATTTGAATATGTGCAGGGGGGAGGCGAGGCGGGGCTCTCCCACAGCAACAGAAAGTCCACGGGGCTCTCCCCTAAAATCATCCACAGCTGAGCTGTTGTTCCTCCTCCCTTTGAATAAAAAATAATAACTAATCACAAATCTCACACAGAGCTCTTCTTTCCTGTTTCCATGACGCACAGCAAAAAGGTCTGTGGTTCATCTGCTTCCTCCTCCTTTACTGAAATGGGGAAACACATGGTTGGAATTCTTCTAAAATGGTCACCACTAGAGGTCGATGGAGGAAATGAGAAACGAGCAGACAAAAGGTTTTTGTCTCATGTGAAGAACACAAGTGTGTGTGTGTGTGTGTGTGTGTGGGAGTGATCCTAGCAGGACCTCGGCTGTACATCAGCCTGTGTTGACAGCAAACACGGGCCCCGTCCTTCGCTGACTTCACTCTGAGCTCGTAATGTTCCGGCATCAAACACTGAAAGAATATCAAACAAACCACAGCAGGAGCATTGCAGCGTCTGACCACAGCTCTCTGCCCCAGCAGGGAGCACTGCCTGCCCTGTGGCCGCTCCCATTAAGTCTTTGCACTGTAGAAATATGAAGAAGTAGTGACGGTGAGGCTGCCTAGTTGCACAGTCATCGTGTACATTGACACATTTATAACCTTCACAGGTAATAAACTCATTCACAGGTGGAATGCTTCCAGCGTTTGTCAGCTGATGAGCCGATACCATATCAGAGCGAGGTGTGGTGGGTCACAGGTGTGTTACAGATTAATGAGTTGTACCTCAAATAAAATGCCAGAGAGATTAGTTTAGTTGCATCAGCTTCCATTTTACCATTGCTCGGGGAGCCTTTAAATAAAATCTGTTATTGACATTATAATTTACTGCTGGAGACATTGTCCATTTCTGCTGTGACTTTGACAAAGAAAAAATACACTGCTAGCAAGTCAGCCAATTGACTTTATTGCTCTTTAAAACTTGCGTGCATGACCTCATTTGTCAGGTTCATTGTCAAGGGAAGTAGTGGTAAAGATAACTGACCTTGACTGGGAGACCCCTAGTGGACAAAGTGTACACATTTGAATTCAATATATCTAGACGCTGGCAATGGATCAAATTATTCTGTGTTGTGTGAAAGGGATCACTCATCAAAAATGATCACAGTCAATGGCAATGTAGCATCTTTAAGCCAGTTGTTGTGGTTTTACAGTCCACAGTAGGGGGAACAATACACATCAGACACTAATCAGGTCTTTAAGAATTGATTAAATACAGATTTTGTGTTTTAATTCATTTGGGACAGAGGAAATGATCAAGACTTGTGTCAGCCAGGAGAGTCTATACAGGGGGGTACACATATGTTATGTGCGAACTCTTAAAGTGAAAGTAGCCTCCATGCACAATGATCACTCTCCATAATCATCGGATATACGTATATGATATTCCATATCTCATATTCCATATGAGAGTTTTATGCTCATTTAGAAATGTACAAGAACACGTAGGTTTATTATTATGGTGGAGCTGATTACTTTCTTACTCACTTCGGGTGGGACAAAGTCTAAGTTTATGTATTTATGATTATGACTTACGATGACTTTGGTTTACTGTTATATAGCCTTGCCCTAGACCATGGGGTTAAATGTCAACTCATCAGAACATTGTCATGAAAAAAACAGCAGGAATCAACCTTTAATCAGTTCTTAAGACCTTAAATGATGTTATCATCTCAACTCCAGCTCCACCTACTCTGGTGTTATGTTTTTTTTTTTTCAGTTCTTGTCTGGTTGTAATTCAAGTAATCTGGTGAACTGATTAAAAAATATTTATAGTGGCAATTTGCTCATCAAATTTTGAACAGCAAAGCTATGATCTGAATTTGTGTTTGTAATTTACCTAGTGTCTCGTCGTCAGGTTCTCACTGAATTAAAGCGAGTGGAGCTAAACGTCCCCCAGACATGTTGACGTGTTAGAAAATCCTGTTTTACTCAAGATCCAGTCAATAAGGTTCACACTGGTAAAACTGGTAAAACTGATGAGAAGCCTCGCTCAGACATGTTGAGACAAAACTTCATCATCTCATCTCACCTGTATGCTTCACTTTGTCACCGTGACCTTTGTTGTGTAATGAGGCTGAGGAGGTTGTTGTTTAAAGCTGAATCAATGGTGAATGATGTCACACAGAGAAAGAACAAGTTGGAACCTATATTTTGTTAACCACCAAGGTTCAGTTATCACCAGAGCAGCTGGTTGATGACATCAGACATTCACTTAAACGTAAACTGAAAACAAATTGATTTGTAGCTTCTCACTCACATTACATCATAGTTTCCACAGAAACAAGCAAAGGATAGATGTGAACAAGGTTGACACTGATAATAATTCCAAACACATCCATAAATCCATCTGGGGCCAAAAAAACATTAGTTGATTTATTAATTTGTCAAAATATATAAAAGAGATTTCAAGCAAAATTGCCCCAAAACACAAATGTTTGAAAGTTGTCTCTATTTGCCGATCTGTTCATATAATACAACTTCAAATAAACTACTCTCGTGTCCTGTTGTTTTATTGTTTAGATGTTTCTCTGTATCTTGTTTTTATGAAATGCTGTAATACCAGGTGGCGTATGGTGATGTCACAGATAATTTGAATTCATGGATACTGTCACAGGTGTAAGTGAAGCAAAAGTTCTAGGTCTTTGTTTCCCCTTGTGTTACAATCCTCAATGAAAGTGACAGACTCATGGCCAAGCAAATAAAAAGACGAAGCCATTATTCCCCATTCATAAGAACTAAGGCAAAGTGAATAGAACCGTTTAGTCTAGTGCCTTCAGGGAGCAATGATGAGCATGGTTCACTGTTATTCATTTTACTCACTAATCTAATATTTACTGAAGATGATACTTAGGAAACATGCTGATCATGATGATAATTTCCTGTCGCAGCCTCAGATCTGGAGCTTAAAGAAAACTTGAGCTAAGTCAGCGAGAAGGCAACAGTGGCTTCCTCTTTATGACGAATAATTAGTTCCCTCAAAGATTCTAATTCTAATTCTATTCTAATTATGTTCATGTCCCGTCAGCTAGCATGGACGAGGCGCAGTTTACGAGCTGTAATGCAGTCTGAGCCTCTGAAACCAAACGTGACGTCCTGATCATAACGGTGTAAAAGTGATGTTTTGAGACCATTTGAACTTTATTCATTATCATTAACCAATAATAATAACTGACTGATTGACCCGGGAACTAAAGGTGTTTCATGTCAGCGTTCTGTTTGAAACCACATACATGAAGTGCTGAAGCCATAAACAAACACAACCGACTCAACAACCAAAACCACAATATAGAAAAACACAACCTACAGAACAAACTCACAAATCACATAATGCCGCAAAGTTTGCCCCATGTGTCCATCGTCGTGACGATGGCGGCCTGATGAAGTTGAATGGGCGAAAAGCTGAATGGAGCCAGACAGGGGAGGCATGCGTGGCGTTCACGGTCACATGGCAGATCGCATTTCACTTGAACCCCACGGCCTGCTTTTGTCTGAACGAGGGGAGCCCATTTCCCCTCATCTTTGATGTGTTCTCCTCCCACGCTTCAACGCCGGCTCTCTGTGCGGCTGTCATCCCCCACACCAACCCGCTCGGCCTCCCACACAGACACACACAGACACACACACACACACACTGGGTCTTACCTTCTGCTTTTGGGAAACCTGACACACGGCTGCGTCTGGAGGTGAACACGTGGCCATGATTTAGAACACCTCATCAAATGACTGCATGTGGAAAACATTCAGGATAAAAACAGTGAGTAATCACAAATCTCAAACTGTACAGGAAAAAAAACATTTTAAGTTCACTTTTGCAGACCGTTAGGATTATACTTTGTTTATTTTTACAGTGCATTATTTCCATGTCAAGAACGATGCAGGAAAAGTATGTGTCAAGTTTGATAAGGAACAAGGCCACAGTGTTCCCTGACTCCCTGGTTTCTCTGATTACTGAGGAATGACTAAACAAACTTTAATCGTCCAACTCCTCACCGGTCCATATTTGGAAACGCTGAAGCCCCGTTTTGCCCCAAAAGCAAACCCAACTTTTAAAGGACCTTATAAGGAAAGCCCATGAGGAGAAGCATTTCCTCACAGTACACAAAGATATAGTTAATTGCTTTTAACTTGAGGTTTTCTACTCACAGACAAGTGGTGTTGATTTCAGTAGCTGCTCCCTGACCTCAGCTCTCAGGTAACCACGCTCATGATTAAACCATCAGTGTCAAGTCCAGTGAGAAAAATTTAATTTGCCAAAGGTTCCTGTTGGAGGTCAGAATATCTGACCCCTGAGCCGTCTGGAACACAGCAGTGTTGCTACGAGCCTGTTCATGTTAGCATTTAGCTCAAAGCACAGCCGCTAAACATCAACATGTTAGCATTTAGCTTGAAGCCCAAGTGCTAGCATTGTTGTGGCCTATTAGCATTGCGTTGGAAATAGATGTATTGAAATGACTCTGTAAATAAATTAATAAATTAATTAATAAATGACAGATGATTCACTGACATGTTTATTTTCATGTTTTAAAGATAAAGAAACAAACATAAATCTCTATATGAACACAAACATTCACACATTCTTGCCTCAGACTCTAAACAAGATGTCATGCTGCATTTTTGCCAACCATAATATTTACATTCAGCATGTGACCTAAATTTCCATATCGCCTGTCTATGGGGGAGGGGGGAAGGGGAAGAGGGGGGGGTAATCCATCTTAACGATCACGGGGCATCTCCATCTAATTTATTCAGCAAAACAACATGTGGCATGTAAAGCATCCCTTTGATTGCATTGTTGTGGGGGCTTCTGCTGTCAGGGGTGGCGCGGGGGCCCTGCCCGGCCCTGCGTCCGCCAGCCAGACTGCAGGGGTCAGGAGGGGGCCTCTTCCCGCACACAGCCACTTGGCAATTGAGGCAGGCGTCCCTTCCTGCAACAGAGCTGATGTCAGGGCTGTGGAATGTGGAAAACAGAGCACACTGGGGGGCCTTGTTCTCCCACACTGAATAGTCCTTGGGCAGGACTCCAAACCACATGCCACACACAGGGCCCTGGGACGGAGCTCAGGGGGCAGACAGAGAAGTCTGAGGGAACATGGATGTTATTGTAAAGATCTGAAATACGCAAGAGATGATACGCAGAAGCGGTGAGAGTACAACAGGAACTTGCCTTGGACGTAGAGGAAAAACAACTCTCCCCCCATCGGTACCTCCAAAGTCCAACTTTGTTAACTTTCACACAGAAATGATAGAGAAACATTTTCAACAGTGAGAGCAGGCGCTGACTTCAGTGGGAAAGGCTGTTGAGGAAGCTCCGCCTCTTTTAAACAGGAAGAACCAGGTGAAATCAATCAGAAGCAATTAAACCACACCAGAGACTAATCACAGAATTAGCCACACAGAGCAGATCGCAGTAATTCACGTGTACAATTAGTTATTATTTGAATCCACTCCTCTGTTCTTTGGCACTGAACCGAACACAGTCATTTTATCATTTGCTGGGTTTATTGGTTTCAATGGTTTCCACCTGATTCTACCTGTTTGACTGGGGCTGGCCCGTGGAACGTGTTTGTGCTATGAGGAAATGCTTGTGCTTGTCATTCTGATGCCCTCAGTGGAAACATATAAACATTCACTTCCGTGTTTCTATCAGTGTATCTCATTACCTTTACAAGACTTCTTTGGGAAACGCTGGGAGATAAAATAGCTTTGGTCCAGTTTCTTATGGAGTAACTCGTTGTTTTTCTCGTTTAACTGTACGTTCACACACCAACATCTGTTTTAGTCACATGATTCTGAAAATGCTGAAAGTTGAAGGTAACTTTGTTCATATTTCTTTACTTATAAATACATGTATACAGATATTTAATGTGTACTTTTATAACAGTTACATCATATCCTCGCTGAAACACTTTGGGGACTTTCAACGTTGTCTTAAGTGATTTCTGATTCTCTTGTTCTCTAATGACTCACATTTTCAGTTTGTGAAATGACCGCAATGTGCTAAATGAAGAGGAAGGTACTTTTTTATAGTGAATTCCAGGGGAGATAAAACATGCAGGTCAAGATAAAAAAAAAAAGAAAGAGAGAGAGTACTGTATGTGGATGAAAGCCA
Organism: Pseudorhombus dupliciocellatus; assembly: GCA_016785235.1. Classification (NCBI taxonomy): domain Eukaryota; kingdom Metazoa; phylum Chordata; class Actinopteri; order Pleuronectiformes; family Paralichthyidae; genus Pseudorhombus; species Pseudorhombus dupliciocellatus. Next base: position 2,840,629 of record JAFBJW010000280.1, read on the forward strand.
AAGGAGAGAAAGAATGAAAGAGGCTGGCTAACAATTAAATCATCTGGTAAAACCCAACCCACCCAACAGGCTCACTGAGAAACGAGGTTCAAGTTGTGTAAAAGTTACAAAATAGAAAAGAAAAGCCCTGGATGGCACAAAAGTCACATATGTACTGTGATGAAGGAAGAAACAGACACAGACTCGAGTTCATCAAAAGGAGCATTACAGACGTCACTGGGACAACGCGAAAGAACAGAGGAGGAAACATGATGACATGAGGTTGTGAAAACAAAAAGGTCAAGCCAACCATGGAGAAACACTGTTCAGTGAGGAGTCATCTTCAGCGACACCCAGCAACCAGAGGACACAAAATTAAAAGCACAACGATCACCACAGCCACTTTAATATGTCTGTAGGTGTGTCAGGGTTTAATCAGCTGATCAAACAACCTTTCCTCTGGGACGCAATGTTCTCATGAATTAATCAGCCATGACACATCAGGTCCTCGCCCAGTTTGACAAACCCTGTCAGCGCCAGTCATCGGTCACGGGCCTTGAGAACGACACGTCAGACTTTGTGATAAAAAATGTTTTTTAAAATTAAATCATGGAGGCACCATTCTCCTAAGGGCCGCCAGTATTAAAAGGGTTAATGTACAAAACAAGCCCTGGTTCTGTCTGCAGTAAACACCCTGCACACCACAGCTGGCCTACATGCTCAGGACAGCACAGTGTGTTCCCTTTCTATGAAGACACTCCTGCACGTAGCTGTGGTGTGTCGTCAGCCGAGCTCTGAGCTGAACGTCTGACCTCCTTCCACCTTCTGAGCCGCCTTATGTTATTGTGAAGCCCAGTCACGTCTGATTGGACGACGTTCAGCTATTATGTAAGGATTAGCATGTCCAGACATGCACTTTTTCAACCATATCTCAGCCCAAAGCAGGAATCTGCCTCAGCTCAGCACTTCAGAACAAGATGTTCCAGACTCCTGATGCAGCATTCATGAGGAATGTCAGGCAGCGTCCAAACAAGCAGACGAACCCAGAGGGATAAAGTATGAACAACACCGGGCAGTGAAGCTGTGGATGCAGATTCTTTTACCCAGAAATGTTCCTGCAGACCTTTGTCCTGAACATCGTCTCTGCACAAACTGATTATTTATGTTTTCATGAATCTCTCTCTCCCCCTTTTCTCTCCCCTCAACCAAACTGGCGTCCACCCACTCCTCCTGTAAACATTGTTTTTCTCCCTGCAGTTGTTGCTCTCAGTGGGAACAGATGGATTTCTCTCAGTTACTGACATGTTGATGTTGTTCTGCAAAGCTGATGAAGTGTGATATGATTCGATGCTATGCTCATGAATAAGATCAATTATTCTAACAACACGGCATGAAGAGACATGAAGGGTCCCCACAGAATGAACCCTACTTACTTTTGAGAGTCATTAATTCAACAATGCACTGTTATGCACTTTTTGGGAGAAGAAGTTCATGGTCCCATCAGGTTAAACCCTCCATGACATTGTGGAATGAATAGATTCCTTGTATAAACATGATCACATGCCCCTTAGCTGCACTAATTTATTGCATAGGCTGCATATTAAGATGGACAACATGACACCTGCAGTGTTTTGAGCGACCCCATCTCCTCCGTGTTTGCTCCAAATTATTTGCCATGTGCAAGATGGCTGCCCCCATATCCAGGACAGTTTTGGCTTCATTTAAAGGAGGACATGTCATCCACCTTCATATATAGTCAATGATTGGTTACTGATTCGCAAATGCTAGCATGCTGCCATGCTAAACCAAGATTGTGAACAAACGATCTATCTTAACTTAGCTAATAGCTTCATGTGAGCATGTAGCATTTAGCTGAAAGTACCATTGCGCCTTTTTTTTTTTTTTAATCTCTGCATCCTTTAACGAGCTGCAGTAATTATCTCAAAGTTCATCCATTAGTCTGGATGCACCGTCTGCCTCCATGGACGACCTCAACACAGACAACAGTTGTGTACATTGTGTGACACGCTGAGATAACAAAGTAGGCCAGTGCTGTTTCAAAAGGCTTATTCCCTGGCTGACATTCTGGTTCCACTTCCATGACGCAACCCTCTATAATACACAGCTTATAGCCTGAGATGTCTGCTGTTAAAAATGCATGTAAACAGCACTTAAGGCTACGTCAGGCTGTGCAGGCTGTGATTGGTTGACGCAATAGGAGAGTTGAGGAAAAACAGTTGTCTTTATTTCACTGAAATCCAACAGAAATCCCCTCAATAATCCAGCCGACACCCCAGAGACATTCAACAACTGCTGAGCGAGAACCAAAACATGCCCGCCCACAGGCTCGACGCTCTATTGAAGGAATTCCAGGCAACAAAAATAAAAAAGCTTTTGGGCCACACGTCTGATTCCAGAATCTTAGCCTAAGGATGTAGGGAGGGATTTAAAGGAGGAGAATGTTTGTAAGAAGTCAGGATAAAACACGATTTACATTTGTAAAGAAACATCCATGAGAACAAAGAGCTTCATTTCTACATGAGACGTCCACCTACACATGTGAGGAATTAAAGGCCCGGTTCGTGAAACTGCCATGGCATGTTTACTAACTCGATTAGAAACTACCAAATCAAGTTCTTGAAATAGATACACAGAGATTTAAAACAATGAAAAATAGAATTCAACAAAATGATATTTAAATACCCAATGTTTTCAGCATCCTCTCAACATAAATGTGATACAAATGAAATGCACAATAACAGTAGAATGTGGACATTAATGGAATAACTGACGGATCTAGAGGAAGATCAGACATTTATATGGGAATGATATTATTGTTTGGTGCAGATCCAAACAAAAAACAGAATCTATCAGATTAAAAAATGATTTGAAAAGTTGGTTTTGGAGGAAGCTGCAGATGAAGGATTTATTTTTCAATTCAGTGTGTGAGATAGGGGCCTTATCAGGATGTGAGGCGTGTTTGTTAGATCGAAGATAATATAATAATCAATCAAGCTCCAGGGTGATAAGAGGTTAGGTGTTTTCCATCTGGAAGTTTTGGCACCTCCCGTGTTTTGGTACAATCCCACTGAGACTCTGCATCGTGCCCATCCGGCCTGAAACATCCGGGTTCAATGTACTGGTCTTTACCGTTACCGCCTCTCACGCTGCCGAGCTAATTAACGAACGAACTTCTGCTCTGTCGGCTGCTCGGTGCGGTCTGGGTGTGCACGTGTAATCGTAAATCAGCACGCGGATCATCACGCCACTGTTTAAACTGCTCTTGTATCTAAAGCCTTTGCACTTGGATTGTTCCTTTGCCAAACTGCGCTTGGCGGGGCCGTGTTTGAGATGGTCTCCCAACACCTGCACTGACAGGTGTGTCCAGACACAGCTGCACAGCAACAGCTCTCCAGGAGAGTCGAGTTCAATCAGCGCAGCTGACAGACAGGGGAGAAGGTCTTAATCATGATGCAGCGTCCAACATCACGTAATCTGACGGGGGTTGACCGTCTTCAAACTCTAAATTACTATGTGGTCTGATCCCGGCATCAGGTGTTTGACGCCGTCAGCGAAAAAAACCCTTCTCTAAATATAGGTCTGAGGGACAGATGACGGCCAATACCTCACCCAAGTGGTCTTTAGCTTGTTGTGCAACCTCAGCCGCTGATGATGATGACGTGAGCCTTTTTTTTGGAGCACATGTTGTCACCCAGGTTTTCAGAGCGCTGTCGGGCTGCGGTGACGCGCTGTTTAAAATGAGAAAGACACTGAAGAAGAAATTTAGAGTGGGGTTCATTCTAAGTGATTATAGAACTAAAACATTTCTTCAAATCAATAGTCTTCCTGTGTTTGTTCAGTAGTTTCATTTGTTGTTTTGGATTCACGTTGTAATTCAGGGACTGAAGAATGGATTTAGTTTGACATACGTACTGATCCACGATCCACCTCAGCAACACATTTGAACAGATTGAAGAGTGTTTCCATCGAAGCCTCCAAAGAGTGGGACTGAGCCTGATTAGCTGTAAATGTGGATTCTGCTGTCTCAACATGAGTCAAATGAGCGGTTAGATTATATCAAATGACTCTCTTTGAAAAGCCAGGAACACGAACAAGGCCTCTCTTTACTGAGTTGAGCTTTTATCACTTAGTGGAACGTTTGAATGTTCAAAAAAGCTTTGACACATGAAAGAAAAGGGGGAAACCCAGAAAAGCTTCAAGTGAACGTCTCTTGTGTTTCATGTGAGGCCTCTTTAACGCTTCAGGCTCGTTTTTTGGATGAAAAATGATGTATTCTGATACAACGTGTTTCCAGCATCCTGAGCATTTTCCAGTGTGTTTAAGTGTTGTCAGATGATGGTGACTCCAGGTCGGGGACATTGTCTGGAGCACAGGAAGTAAAATGTTCCGGGTGAGTTCAACATTTCAAATGCAAGACCCAGATTTCAATTTCAATTTCGATTCAAGATTTGGGAATGTGACAATGCACACACACTGTTTGTGGAGCTAAATAAAGGGAAGCTTTTCTTGACTCTTTATAAGAAGTAGAAGAAGTCAACTCTTGTTTATTGCACCTTTCAGTCTTGTTTTCTTTTATTTGGCCCAAGGTAAAAGACGCACCAGCGATTAACACCTGAACACTGCTGAATCTCTCAGGCCGCAGCTGCAGCGCCCCGCTTCGAATTTATCTGCAAACCAAGGTCAGAGCAGATCAAAATCTTTTGTTTTTGGTTTAAATGACAGGAACTTTTAGGTACTTTCCTCCTGGTTGAAAAAAACACCAGCTGATACGGGTCGCTAAACAGCCGACGCTCCACCCCGACACTTTCTGAGGGGCCCAAGTCGAAAGTCAAGTCAACACACTCAAACATATGGTTGTGCTTTATCTCTACACCTCTGAACAACAAGGTTTCTTATTAAAACTGTTGCATTTTTATAAACATAGAAGACAGCAAAGCTTTTTTTTTTTAGCTGCACAAATTTAGCAGAATGGTCCTTTAGTGTTCGTTGCTCAGAGTCCCCATGAGGACACTGGAAGGTGTCTTCTGGAGGAGGGGGTCATGTGTCATTGTCAGTAGCTGCTGACCACCCCCAACCCATTTTTACCACGTCTCACACTCCTGTTTTCACACTTGCGCAGACAATTTCAAACCGTGTGTTCCTTTATAACCTCGTGCTCAATGAGCTGCAATTGAAAACCACTTGTGAAGCTGCTTCACAGCTTGACATGTTAGAGACTAAACTGTGTGAATTACACAGTGGATCAAATGCCCGACTCCGAGATGGTGCCATAGGGAGATATGTTTAGCATTAGAGCCAGATGCGCTTCTCAGGAGAAGGTGGAGACCAAAATCAAAGTTAAAAGAGGGTAGATTCAGTAATGGTGAGTCTCTGTGTGTAAACAAGCAGCGTGTTTGTTACAGAAAAGTCCGCTGGTTAAGTCCAGTGGTTGCCAGGGTCACAAGATCGCCACAACAAACCGCTGGATTCACATTTGGATTCACTTTCACGTTCAAACTCTTTTAAAGTTTCCCATTTGAACCGGGTAAACAATGGCGCCTCATCTGCTGAAGCTCTGAATCAAAATAGACGAGGTCGTAATTCATTGCCATCAGTTGCACCTGTGTTTACCCTCTGTCGAGTCTTTAAACTGGCCGCTGTGAGAATCGTCTGTCTGGGCTTCAGACCAGGCTCAGGGCCAGGAGCTTCATCTGGGATGAACCGTTTAATGACACAACCCCTTCTGCTGTGTGTTGATTCTAACATCTGCTCGTCTCACTGCAAAATAAATGCATGATCTTTTTAGAAAAGGCAATGTTCCTTTAGCATTTACTGTGCTGCACATCTGCATCGCAGTTTTTTTTTTTTCCTGAATTAAACTTTAGTTTTTATCTGTTATTTTCAGGATTACACAAAAATGTGTGACAGATTTTCCCAGACTTTGAAGAAGAACCTGTAGAGCCAAGATTTCATTAGCCTTAAAGGTGGCACGTGCTCTCCATGCCGTCTGCGAGCTGCCACCGTGTCCTCGCTCCTGTCCGAAGCTTTGTCGGCAGCATTACCCGAAAACGGCTGAGTGGATTTCTGTGAACCTCAGTGGAAAAAGAAAGTGACATCAGATGAAACAGAACCGATTTGTTTTGACATTTTCTCTAAAGTCTGGGATCTGGTGACATAAGATAAAAGCCAGCGCCATATTTGCATGTTGTACTTGAGCGTGCACGTGGAGGTGAAGTCAGTGCTGGATGTAAACACGCTCTGAACTGGCTGCTGACGTGTGATACGTGCACAGGCGGCGTGCTCTCTTTGAGCGGCTGTTTGCCTTCTCAGTCAGCTGACGGTGTTTATCGCGGCGCTGCTCACTTTGAAGCTGCTTTTCCACAGAAATGCGTGGGAATGGTGTTGACTAGAGCCCTGCAGAGGCTCTTGCCTCAGAGTTGCGCATGACTGACACACACACACACACCATTGTGTACCCAAAACAATAGGAAAACTGGAAAAAAACAAACTGGTAATGTGGAGAGCAGGTTGGCTCTTGAGGCAGTTGCGTTGCCAGCTGCTGGTCGGTTGCTCTCAATTGTCTGGCTCAGGGCAGAGAGTCAACATATACCTGCTATTCAAAGCAGGGACAAAGGCCAGGGCTCAACGATTCTAATGAATCGCAGCTGAAGTGAAAGCTCTCACTATTCCTGTTTAACCATCCGGGCTTCAAATAGCCTCTAAACAAACACACAATCCCCACTTTTCATTACATATCCAGTCCCAGTGGGACACACCCTGATGCAACTGAAGGAGTATATTAGTACTCCGAGTTCCCAGAACTCGTGTTCTTTCCCCCTGGCTCCCTAAAGCGACGACGTGTGCCGATATCCGGCTCTTCATTATTCTCATTCCTCAGCCACTGAAACTGCTCCTCCTCTTTCTCTCTGTGCTGCGAGAAGCTTTCGCAGCTTGTACACTGAAGTACTGCACAAAGCAAAGAAACAGCCAAGAAGTAAATAAATACACTGTGGTGTTTTTTTTTTTTTTTTTGAGAGTGCTGAGATCAGACGGAGGGAATGAAAGGGCAGGCTGTCGGCTGACATGCGTTTACAGGTATACGACTTTGCCAAAGACAAGCCTGCTCTTGTGAGCTGCCTTTCCACTGCATGACTGAGTAAATTTACTTAAGCAGGAAGCAAACACAGTCAGCTGATAGACCATCCGGGAAAGACAGGCTTGGAGGACATCCGACCGAGCTGGAAAAATAAAGTTGACGTTCTTCCGCAAATCAAGGAAAAGAAAAGAGCGTGTCATCAGCGTGACAGTGGCCAGAGGTTGGAGCTGTCGCTGGAAAAGCAGATGACCATGACGAGGAGGAGGAAAGGTCAGACAACAGGAAGCAGTAATGGGAAGTAAAATCCATGATGGATAGATATACAGCAGAAGAGAAATGAAACTCCAGCCAGAACTGAACCTGATTTGGATTTGGCCGGTTGAGCGGAACACGGACTCCAAACGTTCGAGTCGGAAGCAAATATAATTCACTTGAGGTCATTTCCTCTGCAGCTACCAAGTCAATTGTTCTGACACATTCTCCACGTCTGACTAAGGTGACTCACTGAGGTCAGGGCCTTGACCATGGGACCAGATTTCAGTGAGTAATTAGGACACAGATCGGTGGGACACGAGCCGCAGACTCAAACTGAAACTGTTGAATCATAGGTTCAACTTTACCCAGATCCCCCTTCTTCTCCATGTCCCTCAACAAGTCGTGTAGTTTAATTAGCTTCCAACTAATCTATCGAGACAAATTAACAAAACTCAAAGATACTGCGAACAGAACAATCAAATCAAAACTCGATTAACGCCGGATGCTGGACAGAGGAGATGAAGATCAGGAATGTCCGCGGATCAGTAGATGCTCTGATAGAGTTGATACACGTTGGGAATGTTTCAGACAAACAAAACAGCAAGTTCTCATGTTAGAAATATGCAGTGGAATCAGTGGAATCATTTTGTAACTGAACCTTGGACCTGGAATGTTTGGGATTGAGCTTCATTCTTAAGATGTAAATAAGAATGGAACACTGTTGTTGATGACGTCATTGAAGTTCTGAGCAGCATCTCATCGTTACAGAGAATAAACCAATTTTTAGGCAGCTGTCCATCATGAGGTCAGAGCAAAAGCAGAAGGACGGAACAGTTCAAACTCAGCTCAGATCGCACCTTGGGTATTTAAATCAGAATTTTAGTTTTTCATTCCCTTCCCATGCTTTTATTTTGAAAAATATGTCAAATATGTCAAAACCAACCTTTTCTAATGTGAAAAAAACAAAATGTTTTGAGTGGAATGTCCCTTTAGAGGTGTTGCCCTGTACAGGACGGAACTGGTGCGCTGTTCCTTTAAGAGCGTGGGCGAGCGAAAGAATGTGCAAAGAGAAACAGCAACAGATCAGAGCGTGTATTTCCCCCATCCACACACGCCAGTCCTTTTATTAAGGCTGATGTGCACGTGTGTCTGTGTGTGTGTGTGGGAGGAAGAAGTTGGCCAAAAGTCTGCAGGAGGTGTGAGATCTGTGCAGGTGAAGCAGGGAATTTTTTTTTTTTTTTTTTCTTGTGGGGGCTGACAGAGCTCCGTGTCACAGGAAAGCCGCAGTAAAAACACACTCTGCATATGACTTGAGGCCACGATGAGGAAACGAGTGGGACTGAAAAAAAGAGACGGCATACATTCACATGGGTAAACAAATCATCTCAAATAGGCTCTATTTGAATGTGAGCAGCCCAAGGCAAATACCTTGTGCCTGAGCCATGGTTTGGAGCAGACCTCTGGTACGTGATGGGCGGTGCCTGGGTGGACACCCAGCCGCAAGACGGGTCTTTTATTTTTAAAAAAAAAAAACTCTGCAGACAGCAGAGGGGTGAGAGAATTCCTTCAGACAACAAAGACGACTCGACGTTTGGATTCCTGTGTCGAGGCTTGTGCAACAGAAAACCCTTCTCCCCGTGCTGTCGGGACCAGATACCCTGACGCCTTGGCAGATTCAGGCCACGTGTTTTAGGGTTTTCAAGGTTTGGATCTGGGCCCCGAGATTTCTCTTCCTCTCTTCACTTAAAGACATCAGGGCTGAGTGAAAATGAGCTGCAGAAACAAACCAAAACACGACAGGCAGGGGAAGAGAAAACGCAAGCATCGCTCTTTGTGTAAACTGTCGACCTCCTTCAGGGTCCGGTGAAGGGCTCGCTGCATTCCTTCACGCTAAGCTCTTGTTTTTCAGAACTCACGGGGCCAAGGTCGGACATCGGTGAAGCCTGAAAAGGCCTCGGGTCACTGCGCTAATGCAGCGTGCGCTTCAGCCGCACGCCCGCATGTGACCACCTGAGCTCGTCAGGTGAAATCCCAGGCACGGGGAGCAAAGCCTGCAGGGCCGACTGCATCAGACACTGGAGGTAGAAAATATCTGTCGGGACTCGAAAGAGAGACGCCCCACCGACTCCTTCTTTTTTCGCCACACTTGTTGAGCGACATTGCTGAAAACAACAACACTCCTCTCGGGGTCACAGGTCATCCATTTTGTCCCTGTCACAAACACACAGGTGTCATGAGTTCCTCCACCTCAAGCTTTAAGGTGCAGAGCGTTTGAATGCAAAATGCAAAAAAAAATATATTTGAACCTCTGCTGCTCCACAAACGTATTTACTGCCTAAACCAGCAGCTGCAGTCATTTAGGCCCTGTGTGGTTATATATCGTAGGAACGCGACAAACAGGTGGATGATTGGAATGGGATGAGTTGGGTTTTTGGGTTCTACCAGCTCTGAGCCGTGTTTGTCCTCTGCACGGGCGTCCTCGGTCACGTGGCGTCACCGGCCTGAGAACCAACACTTATCTCTATTATCAATCAGTGCATGTTTCACCATGTTGTCACGTGGGACGGTTTTCTCAGGAGCGCTTCGTCCCATCTGTCCCGCGCTTATCAGATTTCAACAGAATCCAATCCAGTTTCCGTCAACACCTATTTCCTCAAGTCATTTTGGTCGACCTGGATATTCTGTTCTGGGTGGGGGGGGGTTGTTTGTTTGACCTGCTCTTCTTCATCTCTTTTTCAGAAAAGGGAAGAAGAACTTGAGACGACAGTGAGGCGAGGAGATAAAGTGTCCAGTCTCTGTTTCCTGTGGCAAGCTGGCGAACTTGAGACGAGTCGATGCTGTGGCCGGAGTGGAGTCAGCTGAAGACTGGCTGTAGCATGAATATGTGACATAAGGCAAAGTTGATCTGGGTCTCTGCGATGAAAAAAACTTGGCGCAGCAAGACGCAGCGTGTGAACGTGCGTCTGTGTTCGCAGTGTGAGCACGTCGCCACAATAACAGTCCAGAGACATGTAACCAGGGCAAAGGTTCTCAGATCTTCAGAACTTCACTTCATTATTTGATGGACAGACATCTTTCATACTTACCACAGTGGAGATTGTCCACACTACCTACGGAGAGGTCTGGAAACTCCAGGACTGCGCGGGATTATGAACGTAGCCTTGATGTTTCTGAAGATCTGGACCAAGGAGCTGACCAAGGATTTTTTTTTTTTTTTCTGGACTAAATGTACAAAAACCGGGATGTTTCTTGCGCCCTTGAGCTCGAACCAGCCTCAGTCATAATCTACTGAGCGCGCAGCACATGTGATATCAAAGAGGCCGAGCAGCAGTTTGTTCCCACACTGTCCAGATAACTTATCTGTGATTTATCGCAGGAATCAGACTGAGCGGCAGCAGCTGAGGACACAGGTCAAACTGCACTGACGGGAATGGGAAATATAACAAAATACGACTTGGGACAAATCAAACAACGTCCAGCAGACACAAACTAAACAAACATGCATATTTTAAATGGCCCCCAGACTTTGGTGTCAAGTTGCCCAACACTGAAGCTGTTTGATGTGAACCTTTCTTGACAGTTTGAAGAAGCGCAGGGCTACATTAACTACATATTTACTCAGGCATGAACGTGAATTGCTGTCATGGGATTATTTTTGTTCTTGTTTTATGAATTGTCTTGCAACGCGGATCAAGCGGTCTCGCAGGCCGTTCGTGGCCCGGAGGCCGCCCTCCCTTGATGCTGCCACGGTCTGCGGCTGAATTAAAACGATTTATGATGTGGGGTTTTTTTTTTTTTTTTTTTTTGTTTCCTGTCAGCAACCCATGACTGGCATCAGAAGAAATGGTCATCTGTCTAATGGTCACATGAAAACACATTTCCTCAGTTTCTCTCTCGCTCTTGCCAAAAAATAAATTAAAAAAAAGTGGTGCCACGGATCAATGGGTCGTACAGTATTTCATTGACTTTGGACACGCCAACCCCCGAGGTAAGTGCATCAGCCTTCATGCTAATTAGCTTGCAAAACAGAAGGATCTCCTCCGGTGGACGGATCGCGTTTCTCTGAAGACGCGGCCACGGAAGACTTAGGTTCATAACAAAGACATTTATAGGGACGTGCACCTGAGTTTGAATTGAGCAAATAAAGCAACGCAAACAGCAGCTCGTGCTCAAACGCACCCAGATCAGGTGACATACTGTTCAGGCCCACAACAACATGCACTGCGTGCGTACGCGTGCACATTTCATGCTACGTGACTCGTGTTTGCACCTGCAGCCCGAGCAGCTTCGCGCAGGGGCGTTGTCATCGCACATCAAATTGAAATGAACTGTAATGTAAAAAAAAAAAAAAAAAAGTAGTGCTTCTTCTTTGTGCTTGGCAGCTACTCAACAGGATTTCATGCAAATGCTCGGCAGAGCGTCAGCTCCACAAAACCATGAATTAAATATTATTATAGCGCTAACTGTTTAATAACCCAGGCACGCACTGACCTAAGAAGTGAATGAATGGTCTACAAAGGATTATTGTTTTTACATGAAAATCCACCCACGCTGTCATTTCTCATGGAGTTTGGTCCCACAACTGGTCTGATTTACAGCTCTGATAAACTTATCAGAGCACCAGCGCTGATAAGAACCAGCACTGGTGCATATCTGGCCTCAACCCCAAAGGCAAAGATGGAAATGAAAGTGCAGCCAATTAGTCTATGTTCATGTTCAAAGAGGATAAAGGATCATTTACCATCCAATCCAATACAGTTCCGGTAAGTTTCTTCCAGTACTCACGGTTCTGTCCCGCTGAAAGTTAGCGTTTGAGGAAATTAACAGCCACCCTGAATCATTAACTCCGCTCGGTTAAAAGTAAACCAATAAAAACATTAACTTATTTATCACACAACAAATGATTGACAGCTGTTCCGCACACCACACCGGTGATAATGAGCTCTGCATCTTTTAAATTTCACATGTAATTGAATATGTGCAGGGTTTTTCCACAGTTATATTAACGTCAGTGTGTAACTCAGGGGATTTCAGTCCTCTGTGAGTTCAGTTGTCTTTACACTGACATAAAACAAATGGAGAGTGTAATAAAGAACGTTGTCGGGCTTTCTGTGAAGGATTCCCCGACAGGAACCTCAAACTGGACACGCAGACTCCACTGTCCTTTCTCTAAACACATGAACCTCTTTGCTGGTTTTAAGGAACTTTGATTAAATTCTGTTGCGTTGGGATTTAGACTCTAAAACTCTGGATTAAGTTGTTTGCACACAGCACCAACTCACTCACAAATATTTCTGGTGATGCTGGGAGGATTATGTTTTGCAGCAGGAGAACGTTCCAGCTACCTTTGCTTTGTCTAGTGAGATGGCGATGGAGCGGCAACTCCTCGCCACGCGGCTCCGTCCGTCTCTTTCTCTGGTGACGTGCTGGCGAAGCACCGGAGCTGGCAGCGCTCTTTGTGTCTTCGCTTATCGGCCGAGCTCTTATTTTGTCTGTGCTGTAATCCTCCCAGTCATCACCCATGGGGAAGGATGAAAGACTCCAGCCCTGACCCAAATTCACAGAAAGACCTTGAGAGACAAAACAATAGCAGAGCTTATAGAAAAGCCCTTAATTAGTGTTTTTTATAGGATTGCGGGTTGTGCGCGGTGGCAGGCGCACAACAGAGGAACCACCGAAACCCGTCATTTCATTTGTTTGGAGAAACGTTTATCAGAGCCGGGAACAATAACGACAACTCTGAGACCAGGTCATTTTCATTGTCTGCAGATTAAAGTGACACTGTGGGAACAGTTTGTGCCGGGGATCAGGTTCATGAGGTCCGAACAACAGAAGGAGAGCACAAATAAACACCAGCTAGACACACACACACACACAATACTCCTATTGGTTTAAAGGAAGTCTCAGGTAAAGGAAATGTCATGAGTCATAGACACATGAGGCCGGGATCCTGAAGTCTTGAGCTGCCATCAGTCCCGGCCGTTGTGAGCCACCATAGTTTTGTTTTATTGTGGACTGTGTTCTGAAGGTTGGTGGGATTTATAAACAGAACTGACACCTCAGTGTTACCAGCATGAATAGACTGGGGGAGACGTGGGGGTTTGAGGAGGATGGGCCAATGACTGCATACGTGTTGGTGTAAAGTACTCAGACAATGGGAGACTTTAAAGTCTTACATGTCTCCGCCCATCCTTCAGAAATGAACTAGAAATAACCCAGATACCGACGCCCACGCTGGAGAGGTTTCATCTCGTTTTAAAACTTTCTGATAACTAATCCAATCAGAGAGCAAACAACAGTCTGATAAGAAGAATCAAGGTACTTTTTGATGGCTTCTTAATGAGTATGAACTTAAAATGAAAAACCAACAGGACGAAACTTTGGCTCATCTCAGGTGAAAGCAAAGGTGTGATCACACCTCGTGAAAAAGAAACTGCAGCGTGCCGACTTGAGTCTTCCTTGTTAATCATGAAAGTTAACAGCCGCTTCACTCTCTGAATTACAGCAGTAGAAAGACGTGTCGCAGCTCCTTCTGGACGACCCAAACTCCTCAGAGCCTTCGAACGAATCCACAGCATACGAAAATTCGTGCAGTTTGACAAAGGTTTTCCACCAGTGACTGTGCAGAATCTGTTGCTGAGACAACATTTCTTCCCATGAAACCCAGTTCCACAGAGTTGGATCAGTGGTCCGTGTTCATGTAGTCGAAATTATTAGGAAGTGAGTCATGGTGTTTGTTCTCCCTGAAGCAGTGATTTCTGCCTGACCATCTAAACCGCGTGGTTTTGATCTGACACAGTGACTTGCACGGCCCTGTGTGGATTTGCCTTTTTTGCTGACCAAGTGCTGATCCCAGCTTCAGATGGGAAACTTCAGGAAGAGGAGGTGTCGAGGAAGGGGGGGGGGGGGTCGGGGGGGGGTGGAATGAGGCAAGACAGGACATGTTCAGGATGTCATCTCCTTGTCTTCCAGATAAAAGAGATTTCAACAAACTCCTCCATTCAGCGAGCATGTGATCCATAGATGCGTGACTGCTGGTGTGCTGTGATGAAACCATGGTCGGTCATATGAATTAGGCACAGCCACACGCTGAGCATCCGCAAATTACTACATAAACGGATGACTATATGCAGAACAGTGTTTTTTGACTTGGTCAGCCCAGTTCAGCGGCCCTCGCGGCGCAGACATCAACAAAGCCTCCGTCGAAACGCCGCAAAACAACGCTGGCCGCCCGGCCCTCCGTCTCATCCAGACATAACAACTTCCCACCTTGGGAGCACTCAGGTCAAACAAGCCCGGGCCTGTCACAGTTTGACCCCGAAACACCGGCAGTCAATGGAAAGACGGCTCGCCTATAGGTGACGGAGCTTCTGCAAACACCAGGCGGGGGGGCTCCGCTGCAAACTGCTGTCACAGTTTAGACGAGTTCTGTGGTTATAGAGGAAGCAGGTGACCTACATCTTGAATGTTTGTCACCCAGTTTCGTGGCGTCCCCGTTGTTGGGGAACCAAGAAAAAAAAAAAAAAAAAAAAAGCCCACAGCAGAGAAAGTTTCAAGCTTCATGGCTTCATGTTTGTGTTTCTGGGATCTATTTGGAGCTCGATGAACTTGATTCACTTTGTTTATTTAAGTTAAATGTACAGGTTAGTACAACAAACCAAGTTTAAAGCAGGTGATCTGTAAACATGTGGATGCATAGAACTGGTTTTGTAAATGTGAGGTAGATGTGATCCACTTGGAATCTGACAAACTTCAATCTTCTTGTTTGTTTGTGGCTGTGAAGCCAGATTGGGATAATGAGTTTCAGTTCTCCAGCGAGCAGCTCATTTTACTGTTTCAAATAAACAGAAATACTCAAATAATGGGCTGAAGAAACCCAGGTCAGGTTTTATGAGTTTGTTTACACTGGAAGATGCAGCATTTTAGTGAATATATCAGAGAGAAACCACGATAGCTGTCAGCAGGTTGCCTTTCAAATCAATTATTCTATTTACTGATTTTTCAACGTTAACAGAAACATCCATATATACAAAGAAAGGCGACAAACACTTTCTACAGCATTGGTTGTTTTTTGACTTACTGAGGGCCGCATCCATCTATCTGGGCAAGAGAAAGTTGACTTGAATTCTGTTAATAATCTGTTTAGAGGGCTGGTCTTTAGGAAACTGCGTCAACCCAGCTCAGATATATGTACCTGCATTGCATTAAACGTGAACAGTTGAACCTCTTTGTTCCTGCCAATGCAATATGGTGTTGAAGTGGCAAACTCAGCCTCAGCGGATCGGCATGTGCCCTCAGCACAGCCGCCTAGTTTAGACTTGTTTTACTTTCAATTTGACTCAGTTGGACGTTGGAGGTTATGGTTAGGGTTAGGGACTGGTTTGGACTGGTTATTTTTGGCCAGGTGCACAACTGCTGGTGATGTTGTTTCCTTAAATACAACCATACGGCTGTTCCAGTTATTTATACTGCATTTATACGTGTCTGTCTTTTGAGCGTGCGCACGCCAAGATGTAAACACCTCCGGAGGAGCAGAAGTCACTCCGAAGCTCTTGGTTTTCTTTCAGCAGAAATGTAACTGTGAAACTGTGACAGAGGTGGCTCCACTGCCTGTCAGCTGTTTTTATATAATTTGCACTTTGAAACTGCAGCACTGGCAGAAGTAGGAGGTCATCTGGTGTCTGTATGAAAATGGACTTTTTTTCTATTGTTATATAAAAGCTATTTATGTTGAGCTGACGGGAATCATTCCAAGTGTATCTCCGCAAACAGTGAGCGTAAAGAACGAAGGAGAACAGCAACGTGCTAGGTCTTGATTGGGAAAATAAGGGAGTGTGTGTCAGACAGCGTAGGAGTGCCATGTATACACTGCCTGGGCGGGGTATTTATTCTTAGGCCAAATGTTGTGCGACTTCCTTCCCCTCTGTAATAAGATGGGAATTTTGCTGGGAACATCACGCCCCTTTCCAAACACAACAGCGGCCTTGTTGCTGAACCGCTCTGCGCTCAAAACAAAACATGGACGGCCTCCAGTGACCTGCCGCTGAGCACACAGTGTGCCGAGCCAGGCGCTCGCAGCAACACCGCGGTGACCTGTCCGGAGAGACCGGATATTCAGGAGGGCACTGTTGCGTAACACGAGAGTGGAAGAAAACCAAAACACTGACATACAAGTTTGTTAAGGGTTTGAATAAGAAGTCAGTTGATCACCTGTCAATGGAAAGTTGGTCAGCTATTGGTGATTTGATCTATTTAAGTAGGTAAGGGAGTATTTCCTTTGTCTGTTTCAAAGCCTTGCAGCCATTAGTATGTGGCTGCACGCTTCTATGCCACCATGGTGTCATGTTTCGCTCTTAATTAAAAACATTTATCTGTAGATTAATTCAGAGAGATCCAATCTCAGAGGATGAAAAATTCCTGCATCCACACTCTCAACAGAACATCCTCCTAAATTAAACGGGTTCTTCCTCTCCACTGACTTTTTGATGAAATCTGCTATATAATAGTCCTTGCGTCATCCTGTCTATATTAAAACAAACCGTGAGAACATGAGCATGTGCAGCTCACAGTGACACGATGGTCATCAGCCTGAATGACATGTCTATTAATATAAAGTTCCAAAGAGCAGGATGACTGGGACATGACACATCACCCAGTGGGCTCAGTCTAATCTGTGATAGAAGTGTTCTCTGACCACAAAGAGCTTCGGCTCTGATGAATGAGACACCTCTGGTCTGGGACTATTTTTAAAGCCTCCATTTGGAGCCATGGCTTCTGCTCTTCATCTCCCAACAACAATATCGTTCACTGGTAACACACGAAAGCTTTGTGAATTCGGTGTCGTGCAGCGACAGAGGACATTTCGATACAAGAGACAAACCCCAAAAACAATCCTGGAGAGTAAAGTGAATCGATCCTGCAAATGCAAAGAAGAACGAGTCGAATAAAGATGCATTTGACAAGAACATGGTAAAACTTCAGGTTTTAAACCTTAGCCTGACCCTCCATGATCACCACTCATCAAACCCGACGGGAGCTTATTTTTAAGTATATGGACAAATATATTCATACGTATATAGATGGATGTAAATACAGGGACATCCTTGTTATTATTGCTATTTATGAAAACTATATTGCCCCAGTGAGATATTGTTTTAATCTCCCAGGCCTAGAAAAACACCAGCTTCCAACGAACATGATTTTATTACAGTGTGAACAAATAGGTTTGCATATCATCTTCCTGAGCACACAGCAGCCTCATGCACACACAGATCATCTGTTTGCCCTCGTCATGTGCAGACAGTGGCCCCGCTGATACAGCTCAGCCCGGACTGAGCTCATCAAGTCGAAAGCTGCTTTGGTGCCTTTAAAAGGAAATTAGCAGGGCCAGGGAGCTAATGAGTTCCCGGCACAGTCAAACAAGATTACACAGCAGAAAGTAATTTATATGCACACACACACACACACGTATAGCTGCACATGCATGTCATTTCATTTGAAGTCTGCAGGTTCAGTTACGATGGGAATGAAAATAAGAATTGAGCATTTGCATCCACAGATTGCACAGCATAAAAAATAAAGACGACGCTAAAAATAACCTGATGGATCACAGTGAGCAACAAGTGGAGTCACGGCCACACACTGAGCTCGCAGCGCCCAACATGGAAACTGCTTTTTATCATGTGTTTTGCTCAAAAGCACTTCTGCTGATAGAGGAAGGGGTTGAGCCGACACCCTGAGGGAGGTGTGCACCCATACACAAACAAGCTGAGCACATTCACACAGCAGAGCTGGGTCTGCAGGCTCCGGTTTAATCAAAGGACTCTGAAGCTCAGTCTCTAATCCGATGCAGTTTTTAACCACTGGAGAGAAGAGCAACAAGCCCATAAACACCTTCACTTTAAGTGAAGTCACTTCAAAGTGACAGCTCATCTCACTCATCTTTGCATCTCAGATTTCTGAGTATTGACAACTTGCAGCGTATAACTTCAGCAAGTACTCCTGTTCAAAAGTTGAGCGTCAGCTGACTTCCCATAAACTGCTGCTTTTTTTAAAAATCGGGGCGGGCTGTTACTATGGGGAAGTGCAAAGGCTCATGACCAATGGTGGGACTGTGTTCAAAAGTGCCGCTCCTCAGAGCTCAAGTTACCAAAGTGCAAATAAAACTGCAGCAGGTCGGTTTATGAAGGAAGCTTCTGTTTGGACAAATTGAGCAATACATTGATGATGAAATTAAGTTTACCCAGTGCTGACAGCTATCTAAACTTATCCTGTAAAGTCCTCTGGTACATTTCATTTGTTGTACTAAAAGTCCCAGATCCTAAAAAAAGTCAAAAGAAAACCACTCATTTCCTTTTTGGTGAAGAATGCTGTAAGGTTTGTGAATTTTTTTTAAAGCATAGCATGAAACTCCAGCCCTGAACGACACTCCTTTTGGATTCTGCCTCTCTCTGAATACAGTCAATACTCTGAGAGCTGAGTGGGTGTTGAGACAAAGGTTGCAAACCACATATGAAACGATCCCTTGAAAGGAATGCATTCACCTGCAGAGGAGTTCAGAGCTGAGCTGTTTCACTGCGACACGGGCGAGTTCAGGACCCCGAGATATGATTTACGCTTTACAGACCAATGTTTGGGCAGATGTAGTTTTAATACAAGAGCAACCTTTCGGACATGATTGTGTTCGAGCAGCGTGTCCAACTGTTTTGGGCTGTTCGCCGAATTTGGGACAGGTAGCAAACAACGCGGTGCGTGGCTGTTGTCTTGGTGCAACAGACGACCAAGCTCAAGTGTTCAACCCCCCCAACTGCTTAGAGGTACTGGAATACATCTGAACGGAGAGACCTATCAACTCTGGCTGGTTTACACCAGTGCAACTGGCTCCACTCGTCTGAGTCAGCCAAGTTTACAAAACTTACAGTTCATCCACAATGAAGAAGACAGAACAAAGAGTTGAAAACACATAAGCAAGAGATTAGTCACATCTTTGGTAAAACTGTTGTTACCAGCAACAAAGTTAACCAGAGTTTACCATGTTGTTGTCATGGCCACTTGTTGTTTGTTTGTTAGCAGGATTACGTAAAAACTACTGGACCGAATGCAGCAACCCTTGGTGGACGGATGTGGTTTGGGTTTACATTCTTGGTGTTGAGCAGGATCCCGAGGGTCCCAGCAATATTATTCCCCCCCCCACATTTTCATGGATCTCTAAGGGAAGAGAGAATGGATCTTGATGAGGACAACAGACATTTAGAGAACCAATATTCACTGTGCTGAGAGTTGATGCAGCCAGGTTCAGGTTCTACCAAGTGATGGGTGCTGTAGTTATGAACTTCAGTCTCCTTATAACATCCATTATTTATTCCTGTGACACCTCTAGCATTTCTTCTCTTCAGTATTTTACTTTGTAATATATTTTATTTTACTTCTGATGCTCTTTCAATCGTATATTTGTGCTATATAAATGACATTTATCATATTTTGTAGGCCTGTGAGTCAGTTCAAATGTAAACAAAGAGCATGTCAGGAAAAAGCCTGATGGCCATTTCCCTCACAATAACATTCAGCTCTGTTATCAAGTTCCCTTTTTTGGTTGGTATTGAATTTTGTAACGTTATCTTTGATGCAGCTGCAGTTTGTGTATGCGAAGCTCAGTGGTAGCTATCACATCCTGCAGCTGCCATTTGCATAAGCTCACAGAAGGGTCACCAATAAAGTGAACACACTGCAGCCTGCGGATGGAATTTAAGACAGCATTAAAACTCCAGGTAGAAGAGAACACAAACACAGATGCTCCAATTAGCATCAAGGCCTTTCGAAGACTTTGCATATTCAGCCCCAAGTCAATGCCGCTCTGCTTTCTGCAACCCCCTCCCCCATTCCACTTGGGTATGGTGAAAATTGTTCTATGAAATTGCCTCATCCTCAAGTCCCCGTTGTGCAG
This sequence comes from Pseudorhombus dupliciocellatus, assembly GCA_016785235.1. Taxonomy (NCBI): domain Eukaryota; kingdom Metazoa; phylum Chordata; class Actinopteri; order Pleuronectiformes; family Paralichthyidae; genus Pseudorhombus; species Pseudorhombus dupliciocellatus. The sequence goes on from JAFBJW010000280.1 coordinate 2,860,902, forward strand.
CAGCCTATTATTCACACTGAACTGTGTGGGGGTAACCAGGGTGGTGCTAACATCCACAGCCACAGGAGAGGACTAGAGAGAGGTCTTCTGTGGCTCATCACCAGGGCGACTCTACTCCATTTACTCCTAAGACCTTGATGAGGGCTGGTGTTTGGCCTGTAACCCGAGACAACGGGAGGATCTGAACAAACAAGGGCGAAGTCATCGGCCAAGGATTCCCCGGCCTCAGCTTGATGTGGTCCACACCAGTGGCTTTCGTAGTGGGAGGTGAGAGGGAGATGGCAACGTGAAAATGTAGAAAAGTTACGTACTCCACAAACATCCTCACTGACCCCACAGCAGAGGGTTTTGGGGAAAACAAAATGTCAGAAATGTGTTATGAAAGTGCTGAAAACCTAAAATATTTAGAAATCTAATTTGTCACCCGTTTCCAGGGAGCTGAATGACTTTTGCAACACAGGAAGCAGACATGGTTATGCAACTTTTGAGGATGTTGTGAACCGTTTTTTTAACCCCAGTGTCAAAACCTTGCAGCCGTGCACCAGAAGCGCAGATAAACACTCCACCACTCACAAACTGCAGATGCAGCTGAGATCTCAGTGCAACAGGAGGCGTCACCACAGCCTTCCATTTCTAGGAAACACCAGCCACAGCTCTTTCTGAGTATTGGTGCAATAAGCATCAGAAGCTGACAATAGCAGAGGTGTTAAGTTTAGGGCAGGGCAATTTATTTCAGCACAACAGAAACAGAACATAGATGTAACCAAGTTTTCTACTTCTAAAGAAAACAAAGTCATGTGAATTATATTTGTCTTGTTTTATTCAACCTATACAGATATGTTAGCTTACAACTGGATCTGCGTTACTCATTTGCCTCTGTCATCTCTGGTCCAATCGAAGAGCCCAATCTTTTGCCCTCACGGTCCTTGCTCGACAGACGCGGAGTGCACAGGCTGCCGTGCAGCCACTAGTCCGGCAAGTGGTTGCTCTCGTCTTACCAGTCTCGTGTCAACAAGGAAACAACACAAATGCAAATTCACCCCCTCCTCCCTTCACATGGTTGAGGCCTCCATACAAACAATCCAGAGGTTACAAATAGAATCTATGGAAATGGGCACCATGGCTGCATGCCATGGAAAAATGTAGCTTCCCCTTCCTGCAACAGACCAGGCACTGCCTGCTCAGGAAGGTTTCAACTAGAATAATGTAAACCATCAAGAAAAAAAACGAAGATCAAAAACACAAAATTCCATTTTCAATCACAATTGTGCTTTGCATAGAATCGGCATACATGTGTTAGAAAACAGATGATAAGTCCAAATTGTTTGACAGATGTCTGCAGTGAACAGTGGACTTGTTTTGTGGATGTGGATGTAGGGACCCCAAGGAGAAAAAAAAAGAAAAAGAAAAGTAATCTCTGGTTTGTCATCATCTTCAATCACTCAGGAACAAGTGAAAGAGGTAACTCCATCTTGTGGAAGAACAATTCAACAATGTCCAAGTTCACTTTATCAACAGGGCCAGCGCACCGATACCTGCGACCCCTGCGAGGCCCAGCAGTGCTTTTCTCACGGTCGTCTCTGGGTCTGATACTCTGAAAAACTCCACAAAGCCATCCTGGAGACACAGATTGATACAACAGATGAAGAGACTGTTCCACAGCTCAAAGGACACACATCTTCTGTTGCACAATGAAAGCAGTTATGCAACCACATTTTTTGGTGCTCTGCTGCACCCTGTCACTGAGCCATTAGTCAGAACTTACCCAAGAGTTGTTTTTCACCAGCCAGTCTCTCTGGTCGGACAACAGGTATGCCGAGATCTCCTGTGCCACTAGTTCCACATTGTCTTCCCTGCCCCTCTGCTTCATGTACTGACACACCACGGCCCCGAAGGCCAACAGGCTGGCGATCCTGCCCCAGTTGGTGTGGCCATCTTTGAAGACGCTCTTGGCCACAGCCTTGACAAACCTGATATCATCCTCCCTCCTCATGTCCAGTGATAGTTTGTTGATCATGCCTAGAATTAACAATAAAAACAAAAACAAGGGTTCAGAGCAGGAACATTTAACGGATATAACGGTGATGAACCACCTCGATTTGATTCAGACGCGGAGGGGTTAGCAGCTACATTAGCATTGGAAGGTGTACCCACCATTGTAAGCGTATCTGTGCTTTTCCAAAAGTCCGTCCACGACCCTCTTCGTCGTCTCTAGCGCTTTGCTATCGTTATACCGCGGCCCCTTGCATGCGTTTAAGTCCCTGAGGAAGCAACTGACGAGCTGCAGGGTCTCGCTGTCCAGCGCCGCGTCCCCCGCCGAGCAGCTGTCCATGTCATCGTGTGTCTCGAGCTCCGGGGAGCACGGCAAAGAGCCTTCGTCCATGTCTTCGTCGTCGTCCGCGTCCTCCAGGCACTTCTTCGCCGTGTATCCGGCGGAGATGGCGGGCAACTGGAGGGTCTTCGGCCTCTTCTGCCAGTCGACGCCGTTCCCGTTGTGAGTCTCGATCTGAGCGGAAGAATTTCTCCTAACGCCACATAAGGTTGAGCTGTCCACACCATTTTGTAGCGGATGGAGCAAGTAGGAACAATTTAACGTGGTCCGCGGGCTGGGTAACATATTAGCTGGTCTCGTGTTTCTTCTTGGGTTGTTTCGGAAAAAAAAGTAGATAATTTAGAGACTATCATGAGACTAACGAGACTGCATTGTACTGGCGGACTAGACGCAGAGAGCGGAAGTCCTCGCGGCTTATATGCATACGCAGCCTCCTGCGTCACCATGACGTCAACGTTTCCGTACGTAGTTTTTTTTTAAACTCTCATTGTTTGATGAGAAGAGTAAACAAACACAACAACAACAACACAGCGAGGGTTGTCAGGCTAAAAGTATTCCTTCAAAAATAATTTAAAAAAATATACATAATATATATATATATATATATATATAATATATGTATTTAAAAAATATTTCCTCCTCCTACTAGACTCCTTTGCATTCCACTGCAATACACTTAGGACCACGATGGCCCACTACCATACCTTGCTGTTGGCTGTGATAGTGTTTGTGTACCATCAATATCCTCCAATTCCTTCAAACCTTTCTCCACATATTCTAGATATTTCTTTGCTGCCTTTAGTATTATTTTGATCCTCTCTGATTTCCTGACCGCTTGATTGGTGTCTTGTCCCCATTCACATTCAGCAGACAATTATTCAGTAGGTCTTTACTGGCTCTTCCACCCTCTCCTGCGATTTCACTTCATGCCCAACTGCCAACCCAAACGTGCCACCAATGTTTGGTTGGTAGGCTGGTTGCTTGGTTGACTGGTTGATTCCCACCCTTTAAACAGCTTTCATATAGACGATGCCATTGGCACCCCTCACATTCTCCTTTTTCTCCTCAGCTGATTGACACAGTGATTCGTGGCAGCCGGTGGAATATTCCTGTCGTTTGTTGTCAGTGCTCGAAGCGCTGAGAACTTTCTCAGTAACTGCCACTTTGTAAATGCGTGACTCTGCTTCCCCCTGGTGGGCACGAAGTAAAGGTTGCGCTCACACTTCGGCCTGTCTCTCCTGAGTCTCAGATAAACACATCACTGGTATAAGAAACATCAATGAATATAAAATGATTTAAACGGAGAAGTGTTATTCATGTAAAAGTTTATTTCAAATACTGACAAAAATCCTTTCACCGACTTCCACACGACTGAAACATTCCATGTTCTCCCGTACTTTTTGAATTCTTTAAATCATTCCTGTGTTCTTCGGTGATCCTCTTTTGTTTCATTTGTCACAAGTAAACCCTTATTTATTTCGTCTTGGAAGCTTGGTTGACTCTGATTTTCCTGCAGTTGTCTGGGGCCACAATTAAAACTAATTATGTAATAACAGAACACAAGAGAAAAATCAAAAAGTAGAAACGTTTACTTGCAAAACAACAAGGAAATCGAATAAAGGTAAATGCAGCACATAAGTACTTCAGATAACACAGCTGTCATTTCTTTATACATTCTGGCACGTTTGTTGTAGCTGAACGAGAGACACCCTGTTTGGTGGTTTTGAAACGTACCCTGCAATTTCCTCTCGTGAAACGGTTCTGTGCAAAGCCGAGCATCAAGTAGCATTCAGGTACTCCTGTCCACTGTTGTTTCCTAGAACATCTCATCTTTCACACATTTCCTTTAGAACCTTTAACTGTTAAAACCGGAAACTGTAGGATTTCAGACACAAGATGAAGCTTTCATGCTTGTTCTTGTTTTGTCATAACGGGAGGCACAATTAAAAAAACACAGTCCAGATTGAAAATAGGACTAAATTCAATAAAGCAAATTTAAAATGTATTGGTCTTAACGTGAATCAGGTTTGTCGTAGGACAGAGATACTTGGCAGAAAGAGGAGAGTCTGACTGTTATAATCGAGAGGACAGGTGTTCTTTACAGGGCATCGTCTCTTAAGATTTGTCTTTGAATCAGCAGCATTTACACACATTTTCATATGATAAAGATTCACATAGCCTCTGCAGGTAAAGCAGACGTAGTGTTAAACTGAGAAGGAGAGGAACCCTTGAATCAGAAATAGCTCTGAAAAGCAGGTGGGAAAAAAAAAACAACAAAAAAAAAAAAACAGATTCCCGCCCCGTCGAAGTCTATTTACAAATGCTGGAAAAGCAGAGCATTCATACAGCTGAGGAACACACACGTACGCAGAGGTCACTTCTTTCATCCACTGCAAGTTTGACACATTTAAAAACCTCAATGAAAAACACAAGAAGGCTGAGAATGTGATGGTGTGTGCACCCGATCACCTAGTCTACACAGAGGTGTGTGTTTGTGGAGGTTCCCTGAAGCAGTTATTACAAGGAGGCTGATTCTTGGCGAGTGCCGGTGTCCAGTTTTCGTTTCATTTCAAGTCTGCAGATTTTGGTGATGGCTCTGGTGACCTGTTTCAGAGCTTGAACCACATTAACAGGTGGGACTCGCTCACACGTTGCCCCCTCACCATGTGTTATACAATCTCGTCGCTTCGCCAAGTGGTGGAGTGAGCACATCCCGTAGGCATGCAACGTCCCACTTTAAGCTCGCAGTGACGTCGAGGGAGCTGGGCTGACACCTGTGGTTCTCAGGTTGCCGTTTGCCACTTCTGACACAAATCAGTCTGTGCAGAGGAGGTTTGGGAAGAAAAAATGAACACCATTCTAAAGGGAATGGGAGTAACTCCAGTTCAGGATTTAGCCAAGTAAAGTATATGTAATCTTTTCCTTTAGTGTTGCAGAATAGACACAACTAAATCTGACTGGGATGAAGAATAATGAGAAGCCAGCATCCATAAAGCAGCTTGATTAAATAATTTGTTTGGTCAAATTATTTTTAAATGCACATTACATAAAGGGAAAAAACTTTTGTCTTTTTGATGTGACCTCTGTAATATGTCAGTCCTGGCAGTCCTGTGGTAAAACTCCTGTAGAGCCGGTCTGGTCAGTGGACACAAGACTGTCAGCAAAATCTTTACAGCAAGAGCCACATGATCGGTTGTTAGCAGTCACATTAAACGGGTTGGGTATCTGCAGTCTCTGAGCTGGATCATGGCTGCAGTGTGAAATTTGGCTCAGCTGGTAAAGCGAAGAATTTCCCAAGCCATAAAATCCCAGGTTGTAATCCCAAGTGAGTGGATTTAGCACTACCATCTTTCTCAGGCATGCTGGCTGGTACAAAGAGCTGAGCTTATTGCACACTATGTGCGTGATGGATAATTATTTACAGAAGCATAAACTCTACGTAGGGTGCTTCGATCCCCCCATAAATCTTAGGCTCATAGTAAACACACATCTTGATGCAACCAAACTAAGACAGAAGTCAGAGAATGGCAGGGGTCCCCAGCCTTTGGAAATTATACAAGGATATACTAAGCTGAGCTCTCACCCTAGGCCGTGAACAAGTGTGTGCATGTGGATTGTCAGGACAGCAAAAAGGAAAAGAAAGGGAGTGTGACTGTAGACACTTCAGGGCTTCATCTGTTTGTTTAGATTTGTCCTATCTATAAGCAGATGCCCCACTCCCTTTAAAAAACATGTTACATTTCTTTTTTCGTTACATGTTACAATCATGCAGCATATTTAGAGAGGACAGGAGCAAAGGGAGTTGAGAATTAAAGCAACAGGAGTAGAGAGTGAAACAAAAAAGGCAGCGTTTCAAATCCCCTTTTGGCTGAGCTGTAGCAGGTGACCTCTGGCTTTGTTTAACGCAAGGTGACCAAAGGATGAGCTGTAAGGGAGCCTCCATTCAACTGCCACCGTTTCCCAACACGATGTCAGTTGAATGCTCAGCAACTCTTTTAATCCAAGCGGCTGCCCTAACCGATTTGGTATGCAAGCAATTATTCACACGCATCTTCTGACACCTCCCCGCAAAGCTGCCACCCGGGAAACGTAAAGAACACGCTGTGATCATGGTTCCTTGCTCCCTCACACACACACACACACACACACACATTATTTTGGTGTCATTCAGGATGCAAAAAAAAAGAACAAAAACATACTATAAAGAATACAAAGTGCATTAACTGACCCCATCCGGCCCCTGCCCGATGACACACACCTACTGTGATGCATCTTGGAACACCGAAAACCAAGACAAGGGAGGCGGCAGAGCACAGTGCGCAGAGTGGGCAGAGCTGTGCGTGGTGGGAAGGCAGAGTCGGCTGCGACCTTGTGGGCCACCAAAACCTCCAACATACCCTCCCACCCCGCCCCACCCACATACAAGCAAAGGGAGCTCTAACTTATACAACCCTGCCCGATATGTAAAAGCCAGTGGTGCCTGGGGATGAAAAGATAAGGGAGGAGGGGAGGAGAGGGACTCATTGGGGACACGGGTGAGGAGTAGGAGGGACCTTCGCCGGGAGCCCCAGGGGGAGGGTGCTTCTGACATAAAGGCTAGCCAGCTAGTTTGCTGGTCACCAAGGACGACTTCCTCTGGGGCAGATCCTGCGGCGTTGGAATGTGGTCGCCGGTCACCAGGTTGTTATCGGGCCCTGCCACAGGAAGCGGCTTGTTCTTCATCTTGGCCTTGGCCATGTTGTAGTCGCCCGAGTCGAAGTACTTTTGCTGTGTGGGAACATAGACATGAGGGGAGGTGAGCTTTTAATCAGAACGAGATTCTCATGTGTGCACTTAAAGTTATTGGTCAGAGCCTGTGCTGGTTCTGTAGATGGATGTTCCAGCTCAAGGGATGGAGAACAAAACCCAATGGGCTGGAGGTGACGTAAGACTCGAGCTATCTGTGAAAGGTTATTGCCTAGTGTGAACAGGTGAGATTATTACAGCCCTAGTATTGTGTTAAACCACTTTGTGGTAAAAATGTAAGATGAAATTTAATCCTTTGGATGAAATAATTAAATTGACGATTGTATTGCACAGATTCAATCACCCAAAAACAAACAAAAAAAACGACTCAGTTTCAATAACTATCCTTGAAATCATCACTCTCCAAGGATTTTCATTTTGGGAGTTATCTTATGATGAAGTACAGCAATTTACTCTTTGGCTTTCTGCTCAGTCTGCCTCGACTACTCCTACTTCTAGTCAGTGATTTCCCAGAATGACTTTCAGCAGGCTCCAGGGGTTCTCTGTAACATATACAGTGTGTGTAGGTGGAGAGAGCAACAGTTTTTCCAGTGGAGGAGTGAGCGAGGACAGAAACGGATGCTTCTGTGTGCTCGGCCTGCTGTACAAATTAGAAATAAAAACAATCCATCAAACATGCTGTTATATTTCACATGCTAGGGATGTGGCTGCATTGGCATTCTGCTCGACTGAGATTGGATTGGTAGAGAAATGATTTTTCCCTCTGCTTCGCCCTATAGGACTGCTGAATGGACATCACAACAGAGCCTGGAGTTAGCAGCCTGTGTTTGTGAGGGACACGTAATGTTCATCAGTCATTTTTCAGACGTGTCATTATCAGGCCTGCATGAGGCAAGTTATCTACAGAGCAAAGCCAAAAACAGAAGAATTCACAGGACAAGGAAAAGGAATGAAGGGTATGTGGCACGCAGCTGTGTTTTCAGTTTACAAATGGACTCTTCAGCATCTGCAAAGTACTTAATGTTAAGTAAACATGGTCTCAGCCAGATGTTGTGTATGGGGGTCATCATGTAAGCAGGCCAGTGGCTGTCACTGATTTTCAATGAGGCTCCCATACAGGTACTAGGTATCCTACCCCTTTCTGTAATCTCTTCATGAGGAATTCTGAGCCGCCGGGCCTCTGTCCCAGACAAGAGTACTTGGCCTTCAGCTTGGCCTCCTCTGCCTTCACTGGGTTTGCATTCTTCTCCTGGGCATCCTGCAGAGATGATAGCAAACAGACATAAACAGCCTTGTTTTGCACAATATAGGGACCTTGTAACGCCGAAACAGGTTCTCATTTTTCAGCCACCGGTCCTACAAAAACACCACAGCCGTGAAGCCCAGGGCCGCTTAACTCTTGAAGAATAGTATAGCTGTGCGTGAAGAGCTGTTGTGGGAAAGGAAGATACCTCATGATCACATGAGTCACAGCATGAAGGTTCTTCTGTTACAGGCTCTAATATCACCATCAGGCCTGAGAGCAAAGAACTCAAGAAGTAGACAGAAATTTACAAAGGTCACAGCAAATCAAACTGCCCCTTGTCCTAAGTAAATGTGAAGTAATTGGTGATTTTGATTTGTGTTTGATTGAAAGATTCTAGGAATTGTAAGGGTGTCAGAAATATTAATTAGACACAAAAAGTGCCCCTGTTGTTGCTACTCACAAAACTGTTCAGATTCCTGCTGTTAAAGTCCTTGTCAGGTAAATTACAGGTGTATAGTGCCTGCACCTGCACCTGCAGCAGACAACACAGACCTACTTCCACCATGCAGACAGGATAAGACACTGAGACTGCAGAACCTGCGGGGTGAGGGGTTTGAATGTGACTCAGAGGCCAAAGAACAGTTTCCATCAGGGGAGAGGAGACATGCGGAACCCAGTGTGCTGATTCACTTGGATCCACAACGAGAAATTTATAAGGCATTGGATTTGGCCCAGACTCAAGAAAACTACAAATTCAACTACTTTCTGTGCAAACTGCACGACTGTTTTAGAATATCCCTGTGCAGCAGTTTAACGTGAGCATTTGACCAACACTTATTTCAAGTATCTTGAACATTTTTACATATCTGAAGCTGCATTTTATCAAAAGGATTCCCATGACCTATTTTCAAATGTTTACAAACCTTTAATACATAAGAAAAATCTATCTATGTGGAATCAATTGCTGCCATGATTTCAGGTCAGGTTTGAGGTGGCCCTGATGTGTTGCATACTCACAGTATTTGCTGTTGAGTAAGAAACAAAGTATGCTTGAAATGAGGTCTGTCTAAACACTTCACATAAATAGCTTTCACTTTTAATGTATGACTACGCTTATATTGTACACATCCAAGATTATAAGTGTTTAGATTGCACTGTGTTATATCATTAGATGTAATTATCAGAACACCCTGGATTTTAATCTAATTGCTTGTGCGCTGTTTGATTGGAAACCTTTTATCCAGAGAGATCCTAATCTAAATATATCATGACAATAAGAGTGTGAAAGTGCTGGTAACCTGCAGCTGATGTCCCATCATGTCATGTCACGTGACCATAAGTCATATCAGGATGTAAGCTGAGAAAACAGCTTTGAGTTTGTTTTTCCAAACCGCAGGCAAGCAAAGCTGGCAAAAGCAAATCAGAGGTTACAGTTGTTATGATCAGATATTATGGGTTTTTTTTTATAGTTCTTTTGGTTTTTATTAACAGCATCATAGTGTTTTATGGGGCTTCATGGCACGTTTTTGAGTGGGTGGTGGTGTCGTGATGGTAAAACAACACACTTCCAATAAGAGATAAGTCAAAGTCACAACAATAACAATAAAACAGACTGACAGTCACTTCCTTCATCTGATTTACAATCAGATTTTTAGACTGGGTAACGTCACGTCGGTTGTGATTATTGTGGTGTTTTTTGGGACTTTGGACCCCCACCCCCCCAGAGGACAGACCAATGAGGCCCAAGCAGCTGCGGACTCTCCAGCCAATGACACACGCCAAGAGACAAAAACAAAGTGACACAGTGGCGAGGAGCGTCAGCGTGTTGCTGTGACAGCTGCGGTGAAACGCTGCTCCTGCTCCCCGTACCAAGCACCTCACACCCCCGCGTGCCCACCCCCCTCCATCCTCCTCTGGTGCACGCTAAAAACACTCCACTGATGCTAGCTGACGTTAGCAGCTTCATGCTAGCAGGGTTAGCCGTGGGGGAGACTACCCACCTGTTTTTCGTCCTCGTGGTCCACCTGAGTGTCCGAGTCCAGGTTCTCTGACGACATGGTGTGAGTGTGACGGGCGAGCACGAGTCCCGGTTACCGGAACAACTCGACGAGCGGAGCCGTTAGCTGAGAGCTGTGCTCGGTGTAACCCTGCTCTCCCCAGTACACGACTGCTCCCCAACAAAAATGGCGTAACGAGATGTGACATCACCAGAGGGAGGTGGGAGGGAGGCGGGACGAGGTGGAGGGGCTGAGGCAGAAGCAGTACCTTATGATTGACGTATACAGTAGCCAATTGGAAAGCGGTCAGGATGCCTAGGTGGGAGGTAGAGCCAATGGGAGTCGATTTGTCTGTGAGTGACAGCTCATTTGCCCAGTGATTTCACAAAAAGAGACAGGGTGGCTCGCTGCAACAATATATATCACCTGGAATTGAGACTACATGTAACCAATCACAGAGCAGTTTGCTTCAGGGAGCCTCACACTGATTGGCTAATAATCCATATCACAGGCGGAAGCTGACGATAAATATGGCGGTGATGCACCTTGATGACTGTAATAGACCCAATTAATCCAGATAATATACGCTTAGAGAACACGAAAATATTGTTCAACATTAATGAGCGATTCAACCCTCAAAGAGCAGCGGCAGCCGTTTTTGTTGATATGTTTTAGCCCGGCTGCAAACTTGGTAGTCGCTCACCAGCAAATAGCCAATCACAGTCAGCCTCAACTAAGCAAACTGCTCTGTGATTGGCTACTTGACGGTGACCCGCCAATCGAACATTCAGCGGGAACAGAGCTCTTTAAATGCTGATGGAACCTGATCGAAACGCAGTCTCATCGGCCAAAGTGAGTATCAGCTCCATTATCACCATGCTAGCTCGGGTAAACTATAACTGGAGGCTCAATTAAGGCCAATGCAAGTTGTAGCAGATCACAGTGAAGTGAGCTGCAATGGTGCTAGCCTGAACTAAGCTAGCTTTTAGAGGCCATTTTAAAACCTCCTCAAATACTTGTCTTCCTCCTCCCCAGCTCCTCCTTCGTGTCTTCAGTCGTCTAAGTTATGGCGTGTGTGCAGCAAGTCAGAACCTCCCAGGTAACAAAGTTAAAGTTCATTCAGGGGTTTGTGATGCTGCTAACTCAAGCTAACAAGCTGCTTAGCCAGACTGATCCAGTGTGTGTCAGGTGCCCTCCATATTTGAAATACTGCATTTATTGCAGTTGTTGTACTTTGAAGTATTTTGTTGTGATGCTGCTTAATTCGCCAACATTGGGTCCAAAGCCTCCAGATTATAATGGTAAACCTGAGGTGGAGCATTAATGTGTTGTACACACGATAGGTTGGCAGATACACATTTTACTTGTGTTATTGTTTGACTAATGCCCCTACTTTATACAACTTAAGAAACAATATTGCATCATTTGTAAAACTAATAGACGTAATGAGTGTTTTATATGATATGAAATATGCTTTAATCCCTCATCTAGAGTGTTCGTGTTAAGTTTGATGCACTCAGTTTATCAATCATTGGTTTCACCCATGCAGGAAACACAGCTGTTGCCTAACCAGGTTATCACAGAGCAGCAGTCCTTGGTTGTTATAAAGAAGCTTCTGGCTATTGCCGTGTCTGGCATCACATACTTGCGGGGTCTTTTCCCGGAGAAAGCCTACGGGGACAAATATGTTGATGGTAAGATAACTCATGGGAATTTATTTGTCTGCAACTTCATATACCATTAAAAAATATTTACATTATAATTTTTTTTTAACCTTCCTTAGATCAGAAAGTGATGATCCTCAGAGAGGTGCGCAGCTGTCCTGGGGCCTCTCAGATTGTCCAGTGGTAAATAACAAACCCTTGACACTTGCTGGTAAAAGCTATTGATCAGGATCACAACACTAGCTCTTGTCCTCTACCTATTTGGATGTAATTACTGTTGAAATTGGTTTTGTTTGAATAGTCTCATGCAAAGACTGTTTATTTATGTGTATTAATCATGTTATAAGATACTGTGAGCCGCAACCGGGATGATTCAGCTCTTTAGATCACGAAAAGATAAATTATACTGTGCAATAATAATATTGTTTCTATGTTTAATAGATGAGGAAAAAAGTGTGTGTGTAAAGTTAAAGAAAAGTAAAATCTTGAACAGCACAAATGAGATTTAGTGTCTATTTGAATGGGCCACATTGGCCTTATACTAAAAGACATTATATTCATTGTCCCTTGTTAGTACAGTGGATAAGTGCCTCCGCCTTCAAGCGCCTTCGGGTTCGATTCCCCCGACGGGGAACCACCTCCAGTAGGCTCACCACCTGCAGAGGTCTCAGGTTACTGGTGCAATGTGATTTGGGTGCAGTCGTGCTACCCCCGCGACCCGGTAACGGAAAAGCGGTTGGAAAATGACATATTCATTGTGTTCATTTAAAAGTGCTGCTGGTAGAAAGTAGATGACGTGATGTTGACAGCTTCTTACTCACCATGTTGTCTTCACACTGTATGTGATGATGATGATATACAGGGGGCTCAGTGAATTCAGTTATCATGTGTTACAAGATGGAAGTTAATTGCACCTTATATATTGTTTTTGTATTAATCCAGGATGCAAGGATGTTTTGAGGCCATCCAGCAGAGATATGTAAGTCATATTCAACCTTTTCCACATGACTGAAGATGTGTAATGAACACTAGGCCGAGAAGATATAAGATAGCATGAAGCAAAGTGTCTCTGGTCTGTTATTGTAATATGATCAGTGATCAATGTGTTTTTATTCCCTCCCACAGCTCCGGACCGTCATCATGTCGGTGAGTATTATGCTAATCTTGTGTTCTTTTTAATGCTTTATTAAAAGATGCACATACGTTTTCTTATGGAAATAATAGTAGTATTGTAATAAGTGATACATAAGGATATTTTAACTGTTACTAATTAGTCAGACTACTAAGCTTTATTGGAGGCCTTAATAAAATATTCATGGTGCTGATTTTTTGTTTGTATGCCCTTTTTTTAAGATTTACACTGACCCAGAGAATCCCCAGGTAGTGAGCAGGATTTGCCATACCACTAAACCATCTCCTAAACAGCAACTGACGCTTCCCCTCTTGCGTTGTCTGGCAGAAAGTGACAGAGTTCTACCAGTTTAAGATCCAGTACACTGCAAGAGGAGCGCAGATGGACTTTGAAAGGTGGGAGTTTGTCAAGCTTGACAGTCAAGATAATGGGCTGTTGAATAAACCTCCTCTCAGTGTGGGGAACAAACAAAAGGAAAATACAATGAGTATGAATCATCTACACATTGGCTTATCACTCACATACCAGGACGTTGCTTCAGTTTCTGTCTCAGTATGACTCATTGCAGGAGTTAACCCACTGAACGCTCTGAATCCCTGAAACACATCATCCAGTTGTTTAAAACCCTGAAGGAAAGTCTGTGGAGTCTTTTCAACCAAACCTTAATGGCTACAAGAGATTAAAATTAGAAGTCAATATGATGTTTGCATTACTGCATTATTGGAAAAGGACATAAACATTCTACACTATAGTCTTTACCTGGAGATGGATAACATGACCTGTTATTGTTCCAGCAACAACAACAATAAACTGTCCACTATGGCATGTGGTGACACCAAGAAGGCCAGCGTCCTGCTGGTGAGGAAGCTCTACACTCTGATGCAGAACCTGGGTCCTCTGCCAGATAACGTCTGCCTCAACATGAAGCTGTCTTACTACGATGATGGTAACAAAGAATCTCACTATTGTTACACTCGATGCTAAGAGGGGATAGATTGACTTGCAATGTTTTTAAAGCACTAGATTTCAAGTTTAAGCTATTTTCATGAACTGCACCTTGAACTCTCTGACACAATTTTATACATACATGCATTGATGTCACATTTTACACATTGTTCTTAAATATATTTTTGGGGCCAGAGAAGGAAACCAACAAATAACAATAAATGTATATTTGTGCAACATCTAAATCAAATGTGATATGCAAGTGTAAACAATTGAGCTGATACATAAATATTTTGTATTAAGATTGACTGTGTGATGGTTCTGTAGTCACCCCTCAGGACTACCAGCCTCCAGGCTTCAAGGAGGCGGAGGGGGACACCATGGTGTTTGAGAGGGAGCCAGTCAAACTGACTATGGGTGAGGTGGCCACCCCCTTCCACAATTTGAAGATGGATATGGCCACAGAGAGACAGAGATTGGAGCAGGTGAGGGAAAGAGGGAGTCTTTCTTTAATATTGACCACCTTTAATGGAAGTCAGCACTTCAACATGCTTATTTCTAATGGACAGCTTTGCATTTTGCTGAACGTTTGCAGGTGGAGGAGAGTGTTAATGTGACGGAGAAGTGGGTTCTGAAGATGGAGGGGGAGGGTGTCCTTTCACAGGTCAGCACACAAGCAACTCAGACATAAAGCTTGTTTACACTCAGCGGGGCAAAGTCATTCCAGTCATGCTTTTGACTTATTTTATAGTGTCACTTTATGATCAAATTCATGTTCACTATGACTCTGGGGTTATTTCTGCTTCTACAACACATGCTCTTCGTCAGATTAAGCAAACCTTTTTCCCTTGGGAGGTCCTTTTAGATTTTAACGGCATCCTTTTGACAATATATCACACTTACATCTGGAACCGCATCTCTTTGGAGAGGCCTCTGATGTCAGGTGGTAGTGATGATGATGATGATGATGGCACAACAGCCTTCTCTCTTTAACAAAATCAAATCATATTCCTTTGTGAATGAATCATTGATTGATTGAATGAGGCTTGAGCTTCTTAGCTTGCCTTTTCAACTTTTGTCAGCTTGTCAACTGTTATATGTAATTTTCTTGTTATTGCAGAAAAAAAAATTCCTGCCATCAGCATCATGTCCTGTTTCAGAGGCTGTACATGACCCAAAGGATCAGAATCATGCTTTTAAGTGATACTTGTAATTGTATAATTATGGTTTCAGACACCTCACTGATATCTTCAGGATTAAAAGAATCAAAGTATGAAATAGTGCTGTTTTTAGGTCCACACAGGAACACTCAGATGTTTCAAGTGAAACTAAAGGTCAGATGTGACAGTTGGCCTGTTTTTATCAGAAGCTGTTTGCTGTTGTGTTCAGTGTGTTGACAAAGTTCTTTAATTTTCAGAGTCATGTGATTGAAGACGTGGAGAGACCTGACAGCGAGGTCATAGACTTGGATAACACTGGTGAGCCCCCACCACCATATAGCAACTTTTATACAGTTCAGCTTGTTGTTGTTGTTGCTGTTAAACCTACAGATGTCCTTATAATTCAGATCAAATGTTTTTTTATTTGATGTAATTATTATTTAAACCTGTCAAAATAATGTAAATTTTAACTGTATAAAATTATATTGTGTCTTTTTTTTTTATTTTAAATTATTGTAATTGTTTTTCAGGAACCCAAATGAGCTCTCACGAGAAGATTGAGAGTCGTGAAGAAATTACAGAGGTAGGTGTCACACCCCAGCCCGCCCACTGTGAGCAGGTATATGTTCAATAATACTAAGTGCTCTAGTCATTGCTGTTCAAATGGAAATTGGTGGGGAGGAGTAAAAAAAAAAATGCTTTTCCCAACCAACAGCAAGTCAAAATGAAATGGTTAAAAACAAATGGAATAATGCATTTGTTAAAAGGTGGAATCTGGGTTTGATTCATCTCATGTTGAAGAATATGTTAAAACCAGACTAAGATGCTTCATAAACTAATAATAATGAGACAATATTACATTATACGCATACTCATCAAAAAAGGAAACAAGGCTCAGGCTCAATATGTCATCTCAAAAAGATTTCAAAAATGTGAGGGAAATGCCTTCCTTTGGTTTATTTCAGTTTAGAAATATAAAATATATCTCTCTACTGGTTGATCAGCAATCACACTGAGCAGAGTGACAGTCGGCTCTGTGCAAACATAGACCAAATGGCCACTTATGTAGGGTTGGGTTTACGGGCCATATGTCCTCTTTCAGATGGACACTCTGGTGAAGAGGACCTCTGACATGGACGTGGGTGTGAAGAGGACCAGGAGTGGACGGATCATCAAGTCGGCCACGGTCAGTCAACCACTTACAGCTTAACAGCCACCAATTGTCTCTGAGCACGGTTTCAGCTAGATGACGAAGACACCCTCAGACTGAAATCCCCTCAATGCCCTGATGCTACAATCCCTTCAGTTTACCTCCAGTAAACCATTTGTCCACCATTAGAGTTTATAGTGTGCATGTTTTTGTGCCACAGTAATGTTATAGGACAGACTTATCCAGATTTTAGGTTAATTTCTTGTGAATTTAGCTGTGATCTAAAACTGGGCTGTTTCAGTGTAAATGTTCACATGTAAACTTCATAGTTACTGTAATTAAAGAGAGAGATTTTTTAAAGAATGTTGTTGTTGTTTGTACTGCAGAAATCTGACATGTTTAAGATGACATTTCTTTTGTCACATGAAGTGGAAATGAAATGAAATGATGTTAAAAGGAGTGTGTGTGTGTGTGTCTGTGTCTGTGTGTGTGTGTGTGTGTGTGTGCATGCGTGCAGAAGACAAACTTAATCATCAGCAACAAGGCAGCAGCAATGAAGAACAAAATGGTGAGAAACTCATCCTCACAGTCTCATACCTTATCCTGATTTAATAAATAATTCAGTATAAATAAAAAGCTCTAAATGAGACCTGTAAAAGATACGTTATGCATTATTCAATATGAACAACAGAACTGTATGTGCTTGCAACTTCACATCCTTTCATTAATTATGCAGCATTTGAATTAATGTCTGGAAGGTGTTTTGGTAATTTTGTTTCAAATATCAGTTAAGATATTAACACACCTTACACATAACTCAATCCGAAATTATGTGACTTTTGTCAACTGTGTTTCCTGTTGTGTTTTCAGGTGTCTCAATATGACATTTCCAGCAGCCAGGAAACACCATTCACCTCCACGCCAAAGAGCAAACGCAAATTCAGTGAGCCCAAAGAACGCTATTGACCACCCAGCCCACTGCTCACACAGCAGCACGGCTCTATTGATTTCCACTGATGTTTTTTAAATTCTGAGGACAGGTTATGCGATTGTTTTTTAAAGACAATTCCTTGTTTCTGAAGTTTGAATAATATTTGATTGAATAGTTTGTTAATGGTTGTGTCTATTTTTTTGTACGATTCTGTTGCTTGTGTTGAAAATGT
The DNA here is from genome assembly GCA_016785235.1 of Pseudorhombus dupliciocellatus. NCBI lineage: Eukaryota > Metazoa > Chordata > Actinopteri > Pleuronectiformes > Paralichthyidae > Pseudorhombus > Pseudorhombus dupliciocellatus. The sequence goes on from JAFBJW010000280.1 coordinate 2,878,437, forward strand.
TGAATAAAAGACAAAACTGCATTTATTTAAAATGTCGGTGAGTTATTAGTTGATGTGTCATGTAATTATAAAGCCAGTTTATTTTATTATTGTGAGATAAAAGTGGTTTCAGGATCAATCACAAGCTAGGCAACAAGGGATGAAATTTTTACTTCCACCTGCCTCTGGAAAAACAAACCTCAGTCTTTGAATAGACCCCGAAATGCCACCATTTGCATGTGGTTCCTTAAATGAAGCTGTTAAGTGAAAGTGGATTATATCGGTACACAGTGACCTTTGGGCCCAGATAAGGGCCCATCGGCAGCCTCCCGCCCGGCAAGCTGTGTGTTTTTAATCTCCTATTGTTTTTCCCAGAGAGAGGAACATTTGCTGATAGACTGCCTTAACCCACTGCGGATCAATACTGCAGGAAGCCTTTGTGATGCATATCCGAGCATCCCCCCCCCCCCACTCCCTGTGTCTGCAGCAGGCCAGAGGGGGGATGAGAGCGAGAGACTCCATCAAATCACCTCTCACTTCCTAGCATGGGCATTGTCTTGACCACCACTTTCATTTCGCCGTCTCTTGTGTTTTTATGGATATTTCTGATAATGGAGAAGTATAAAGCAGAATAGACCTGGGAAATCCATGGTGGACAATACCCACACATCGCAGCATCGACACTATTTATGAGCTGTGAAATGAATCAGGGTTACCTAACCTCTCAGCCCCACTCCACTGGCATTTTTCAACACTTTTTATTATTTTGACAGCGTTTGGTTCTCTGGGTATTGATAAGTGATAAAATGCAATGACAGTAAAGGCACCTTTACAGGTTTAGTCATGTAGTGTGGATAACAAATATCTCTGCTATAGACATTACAACTACACTACATCACAGAAATGAACAGATACGTAAAGCCCAAAAGGCAAAATGAATCCAGTGGCGTGGAAAATCAAAAGAAACATGCATTGGAAAACACAGATACAGAAATTCTTTTGGAGCAAAGAATGGAATATTGAATATGAACGAAATAACACAAGAACGGATGATAGCAATTTTCTCCTCTAGCCTCAATCCTTCACTCCGATCCTGGGACTCTACATCATTTCTGTACACACACATCTCCCAGAAATGAATTCTGAAATTAAATTCAGGGACACACGTCCAGCGGCCAGTGTTAACAGATCAATCAGCTGGTCAAACAGCAGGAGGGGCTCGCCGGACGCCTCTGCAGGCCAATCAGAAATCTGGGTTTCGCTCTGTCTGAGTCGATAGCCGAGGTCCAGGGCCGCCAGTGTGCGGTCAAGGCAAAGACCCGCTGACAGACTGATGGACAGACAGCCGCAGTCCATCCCAGGGCTCCATATAGATTAAAGCCAGCTTCTGTGAGCCTATAGTCGCTGTGTGGTGATTGTGCCTGCAGGGCCTATGGGCCTCAAGGGGGGGGCTGGGCTCTACAGCAGCCGGGGAGGAGGGAGGGATGGAGTGGACACCCAGCCCGGGGACCGTGACCCCTTTGACCTTGCCAGAAGGGCAGCAAATGTTCCCGAGCTGATTAGCGCTTCCCCAGCAGAGCATCCCGCTCGATGCTTTGGAGGAAATCCAGAAAATATGTCATTCAGTTATTTTCTGCGAAAATGAATGCGAGAGAAGGGATTTTAAGTATCAGTACGTTCTTGTACTGTTCCATATGAATTAATAAAACAGCAACACGCTGAATGTCACCAAAGGTCAACACTAACTCAATACTATGTTCCGTACTATGGTAACTTACTCACTTACTACGGTACTTTTACTGATTGTTTCTGCTCTGCTCAACCTAACTCTGGACCATGTACTTCTTGTTCAACTTTATTTATTTTAGCACCAGTTTCTTTGCAGATGACTTGACTTACCAGTTTGTAAATTGATGTAGGTTTAAAAATTAACCGAAATACATGGATTTTGCTAAATGATACTAAGATATGAATGCATCATTAACATTTGTAATATACAGTACATGCTTTTTTATTACTGCATCCACTTACTTTTGAAGTACGCTCTGCTGCTATGGCAGAGCACGTTTCTTTGTATACCCCCTTTTGATAAAGAGCAAACAACCGAAATCCAGTACGTGAGACATAAAAAACATTTAACCGGGAAATAAAATCAAGTTGAACCGGGAAGAAAAAAAATATTGTAAATGTATTCTATAACAGAGTAGCCTTCAGTTTCAGTCAATCAGTTCACTGATGCACGTCCGCACTGAAGCATTGTCAATTTTTCCTTCATACGCTCACACCTCTACCCACCGTTCTAGAAATGTTTGCACAAGGGAGACCATTTATCAGCTGAGGGTGAGCTCAGGAGCAAGTATCAACAACCACCACAAGGGGGCGATAAGTAGCCATGCAACAAGGCTCTGGCACGAGGCCCCCACTGCTAAACTCCTGCTGCCTGGCGCCATGACAGAAAAGCGTCTCCCTCCTCATGCATAACTTAATCAGCTCGTACAGTTGGCCTCCACACTGTACACAATTTAAAAAGCATGCGATCCCACTAAACAGCCAACACGAGGGTATTCAGCGTGTCTTTTGAGAGACACTGCAGTGGAGTCAACAGTATTGATCCGGAGAAGGAATGATAAAAGGAGGGGAGACTGAGAGCAGGTGGTAGTGGGCCAGCAGATTCAGGGATTTAGTCGGTCACCGGGTATTTATGGTCAGCGCTGCCGAGTGGCGATGGGACCAGTACCTACTAGAAACAGATGCTCAAAGCAATGGGATGTGCCCCCATTGTGATCAGAGTGGACAGCTGAATTGTTTACCACCAAAGGGCCCTTTTCTTCAGCGGCAGGCCTTCGCACAATGGGGCCCCCACTGCCGCAGCACACTGAGGATTTCTGCAGGGGAGGGTGTGTTTGGGGGGGGGGGGGGGCATCGAGGGATAGGGGTTTTATAGGGTGAGCCTCTGTCCGTGCACCCTTTTTTCCTTTTCTGTGCTCAGATGGACCTCTTTGCCCCCCCCCCCCCCACCCATCTCCTCCACAAAGCCTCCCTTAAAGCTACCGCAGGGCAGGGGTTTAAATGTCACGCTTGGCCATCAGAGCGCCCAGCCCCCGGCTCGTGTCTCCAGGGGGAAGCACGCCAAGAAACAGGGAGTGGGAGAGCGGACAGCCAAGGGGAGGGAGATACTTGCCCTTGCCCCATTGTCCATTACGATAGGCATGAGCTGCTAACTGACTCCAAATCAAGTGTATCCTCTCGCCACGCGCCCCAGCCTTGTCCTGCTCTTGCTCAAACACAAAGGCCCTCTGTGTTTTTATTTTTTGGACCATCCATAGGTGAATGGAAGCTTTGGTCATGGCATGTTTGACAGAGCAGCTTAAAGGAAGCTGCGGAGTCTAAATTCAGCTGGCCAGCGGGCTGATTGATAAACGCAGTTTGTCATCCCGAGACGATCGGGGTCCGTCCGCGTTGCACTCCGTTGAGCTCTTACATGACAAAAATCAATGCTAACTTTTCACGTTCAGTCACATATGAGGGACTTCAAGATGTTCAAGTAAAACGAAGGAGGGAGAAAGAGGGGGGTGAGGTGTCAAGCTGAAATACAAGTACAGGACGGAATATACGAGCTGCCAGCCAACTTTATCCCAGCTCAAGGTCCTGGCCCATACTTTACCCACCCACAAGATTGAGTGTTTTATGTATCTATTTGTTCTAAATAGTGGCACACTTGACCTTGAGGCAAGATGTGTGTGCTTGCAGTCCGGCCCGGGAATCATCCCTCCTGTCAGGGACGGGAGGGAGTGACCTTGAACCGCCGAGGCGCAGGCGTAGCTGAGTGCACAAACTCATTTAACTCCAAGGTTTGTTATCGACATGCTGTAATCGTTAACATTATGGATGATGAATAACTACTGACTGCCATATACCTGTGCGATATGTCGACGTGGCCCAGCCGAGGGGCCCGCGACGGTGGGGACTCTGTGCTGATGGTCACATGACCGGAGGGCCCCATCACTTAGACTTGTTTTTCCATCCAGTCACAGCGACAACTTGTCAAGAGTGCCAGCCCGAGCACACCAAGGTGGTTTAAAACATAGATCACTTCTGTTCTCTGCAGGGTTTTTTTTTTGTTAAATCGCACATAGCTCTGTGTGGACTCAGAAACACTTAACCTCTTCAGGCGTCTACAGTGGATTTCTGTTCACCCTGTCTGTCTATTGATCATTGTAAAATGGGCGAATTTACTGCAGTTTCTGAAAAACAACGGAAAAAAGACTGAAATGTTTATCGTCAACTTTACCAGAGCTGAAGGCTGGAATTTTATATGTCAGGTTTAAAACATGAAACCAAGTGAGTTAGGGGTTCATAGGGTTCTTTGGGAGTCATGATATATTGATTGATAGATTTATCGATAAATACAGGAGCACAGATTATTGTTGCTGTCGCGTCTTGACTTGGTAAAAATGTAAAGCACAGAAACAAACACCTGAAAAAACTTAGAACTCAGAATGTGCACTGTCGCGTAATAACGAGTAAAATACTTAGTAAAACATTGAATGTGTGATTGTGATTCTCTGCAGCTTTTTAAGAATTTAAATTCATTATTAATGTGTGAGAAACGAAGCCAACCTTAAGGTTAATGTTCAATTTTCACTTTAGAGTCTTTAACCCTAATTACAAAAGAGGTGTGACAAATAATCAATAATGCGATATGTCATGATGTGGTCTCCTGTGATATAGTATTGATATTCTGGCGTGGGCTTTGCGTAATGTTCTCGTGTGATGCTGAGGCAGAGGTCCGCCCTTCGTTTACTTTTTAAGTAATGAACCAGAAACTTTCAGCCTTGATGAACCCCATGGTTGAAAATGAAAATACCTGCAAGCCTTTAGTTGTAAAGGGTTGCGTGTGACTTTATTTATGTATATGTTCTTTCCTTATAAATGAAGAGGCAATTGTCAAAAGACTCATTTATACAACCCAATAAATATAATTTAATTCTGATTCTGTAGTATCGTATTGCAATAAATGAGCAGATTGATAAAATGCATTTTATGAGTCGTGAATTAATTCACTGCCTTGTAAAACAACACTTTTTATCAGCGAGCAATAAATATTGGCAGTGATAGTACAGTTTATCGACGGCGCCGTTCTAGTTTGTGTTTTGGTTTTGATTCTCTTATGGTATCTCCCATGTGACAAATTAACCACAATGAAAACATATTGTCCGAAGAGAAACAATGGTATTGTGCTAATGTGATTTTTAGATGTAGTGATTAGTGCGGGTTTGTGGCGCACACAGGATACAGCAATTGAGATTAGCATAACCCACACAGTGCAGTTTCATCATCAACTTAACCAAGACAAAAAAAAATAAACTACAGCATGATGCAATACCTCAGGGGACTGAATCAAACTGATGTAGAAACCTGTCAGGAGCGCTATAAAGTTAAATTCTGAACTCAAAACCAGGTCATTGCTTCCTGTTACAACCTACAACAAGTTGCCCAGAAGTTTGCAACAGCGCTGAATATACATTTCATATACTGTAACTCAGAGTTTCCACACCAGGTCTGCAGTTTGACCACATGCACTGTCTGCCGGAGGGGAGAAGAAAGTTTGGTAGATTCTCTCTTTCTCTCTCTCCCTGTGTCTCTGTCTCTCCCTCTCCCTCCCTCTCTCTCTCTCTCTCTCTCTCTCTCTCTCTCTCTCTGACGGTCTTGGGAGTTTGACTTCTGCCCTGCCAGTGTTTTCTTCCTCTCCAGGCTTTGAGGGCTTTTCATCTCACTTAGGTGCAAGGGCAGCCACTTCTCTCCTCTCCCAGCCCCTTCCTCCTATCCAGCATGCACGCGCAATGTGTATGTGTGTGCAGATTTCCATTCCAGCTATAGCACGAGATTAGCAGCTCCACCACCCGAAGGCTGGCTTAAGACAGGAGGGCAGACATCCAGCAGTGTTGGTGGGATGCATGCGGGGGAGAGGATCCCCCAAGACTTGTTTGAGGCCGCTGCGGCTTTTCTGGATGAATCCTAGAAACACGCACTTGTTTAGGATGAGCTGTTGTGTGAAGTGTCAGTTTGATGTCAGCCCGATGGCCTCACATCTCGTTAGGACTGCACTACAAGGGAGAAGGACAAAATTAAGTGTCCGCCGTACATATGGGCTTAAATCAGAGAAAACCATGAGGGATTCTTTGTTGGTTTCACCACATGAAATATAGACGTTTGGAGTTTTATTTAGCTGTATACGTTTTATTTGTCCAAAAATGAAGGCAGCATTGAAAGTTTGACCTATTAAATCGTCTTTTTTTTTCATTTTGGGGGCTTGTGGCATTGCCCACACGATTGTTTTAAGTAAATTTAACGTTTTCTAAATCTGTCGGAACTTTTTCCAAGCTCAACAGTTCAACTGTGAACATTTGACAGGTGATATGATTCCAGAGATTTACATTTCAGTCAGTGTTCTTCTCTTACACGTGTTGCAATAACCACTTCAGCAAATTAAAATGTTAAACAACTGTCGTTTCGGTAGTTTTAAACTGCCCAGGTTTTCTGAAATTCCTCTGCTGGCACTGAAAAATCCCATTTTATAAATGTATCAGCAATCACGTTTTCCCAGTCCCTGTTGTTTCGAAACGACCCAACAACAGCAACATGTTTATCTTGATTTTTTTTTCCCGTTTCAACCAAACTTAATCTGCTGGGTGTCGTTCTCTTCGCGGAGGTCAACAGGCTCACGTGCAGGCCCACGTTAGTCAAACCGCAATTAGGACAACAAACCTCCAACAAGCCCGTCTGACACATCAGGCATCCGGTGGCTATAGTGCCCGTTACAACTGACCCGTAACATGCGGCCCAACTACAACTAAATTGTGGTTGAATTATTGATACAGTGGCGTCAGCCGCTTTGCAAGTGGGGGCATGAAAGGGAGCCAACATGGGAATGGTCTGCTAATTTTATATGGGAGCCTCAGGGCACATTCCTCCCAGTGAAGACCAAACATATTGACATATGTGTGTAGGGGGAGAGACTGTATATAATATCAGCCTGGCGCTGAGGCAGAAAATGGACAATGTGTTTCTACATAGACTCGACCTCAGTCTACACATGTGGTGTCTCACGTGTTTCTGTAAATAGGGGCATTACAATCTGAGAGTTTGAGCTCTGAGATGACACAGGAAGAGAGAACTTGGCAGGTTTGAGCCTTTTTTTTTTTTCTCCTGCTTTTCAGATTGTTTGCCTGGAATCTTCCCCGTTAACTGTTTATTTTAACCTTTCTTTGTCAGCGTAATATCAATACTGCACGGAGAAATGGTGGGATGAATTATGATGTATGGGATCAAGTCATTTAGAAGGGTAGACCGGGGGTGGGGCTCTTTGTAGGTTGTTGACCATCAGTGAGCTGGCTGGCTAATTTCTCCAGAAGTGTCCAAAAGCCTTTGTGTCCTCAGTGCACTTTTATTTCCACCTCTCTTGGAATTGTGATGACCGTGCCTCGGGGCGACAGAGACACCTTGAGGAGCGCCCACCTTTAAATCCGCTGCTCCATGACTTCAACCATGACCCCTCGCTAGAGGGATCCCTCAGGCGAGATTTAAACGAGCTCCCCCAGGTCCGCTGCGGCTCCTCTGTTCACCGTCACATTTTTAAAGACATGAATCGTCCCTCTACGATGGCTGATTGTAGAATTTATTTGGGTAGAAGAAAGGCAGATTTGGATAAATTGAAATGAATACGTACATATGTGGATAAATGGGGTGTGACATTTAGTGACAGAAAGAATGCTGAGGGCCCCTGCAACTGTTGTTCTCTCTTTCTCTGTTTCTCCACAACATAGAAAGGAATCCCTACAGTGCTTCAAACACTGGAACACCCGCGCTGTATTTACATGTCAGGAGTCTCTGGGCCTTATTCCCTTTAATTTCATCATCTCGCTTTTCTCACGTGCAATGCTCTCGCTTACATTTTAACAGGTCTTTTCTCTCCCTCTCTCTCTTTTTGCTATTATGGAGGACGAATGGCGAGAAAAGCATACAATATACAGGCTATTGATCCACGCCCATCACTGCAGAAAAAAAGTCGGTTCAGGGGGTGGGGGGGAAAGGAGGGGGACTGGACACAGCGATCGATAACCTACTCTATCAGCCGTTTCCATGGCAACCGGCCGAGCAAGGACAGAGGGCTGCCATGCATTTTGCACCTGTCTATTTCATATACCTATTGTGATAATGAAAGTGTCAGGGAAACGAATGCAAAGGTGACGTGGTGCTCCAGCCCCGAGTCAACTTCCACAATTAAAGAAATTACACGAAGGTTAATAGCTTGCTGAAAAGAGGAGTGAAAAATGGTTGCACGAGCACGGGGTTCTGCGGGGATTTCAGTGGCCTCCTCCTCTCGCCGATGTGGGTTGAAGGACACTTGAAGGCAAAGTAGGTTGCACCAGTCGGGGGCGAATCCGGGTGCCGGGGTTCTGTGTTTATCGTCAGAAAAACATGCACAGATGATGGTTTGAAATGGGTATTTGTGCCCTGACATTGGAGATGGGGCCTCTTTTGAGGTTGACCCCAATTTGGAGGTCGAGCAAACATGATCAATGTGCTGACCATTAGCTCACCATGAGCGGCGGTAGTCACAAGAGCAGAGAAATATAGCGGGGTGGATGCAGAGAGAGGAACGCCGGCAGGCAGGCAGGCAGGAGGGAGGGAGCAGGGCTGTTGGTCGAGGTTAGTCAAAGCTTTCTTCAGATCAAACCCAGCTGAGCCAGACAGACTGTCAGCAGAACTTGACACCCAGACGATCACTGAATCGCCGTCTGTCTGGCAGCGGTGGGCATTGAACTTCCAAGCCCCTTTGAACCGACGGCTCATTGGAGTTGTGGCAATGAGCTGGGTCGCCCCTAAGTGAAGGGGATGAATATCATGATCGGTGGGCCCGTGCTGATCATGTGCCGTATTGATCTCTAATCGAAACTGCAGGTCTGAGAGAGTGCGGAAGCAGTCGTCTGTGGCTTCTCGCTATGGTCAGTGACCCTGCATCAGGCTGCTGTGCTGCAGAGAAGGAAATGGCGGTTTTGATGAGCAGTGTCCTCCAGCAGCGCCATGCATCTAGCCTACGTGCATATCCTTGTGGCTTCCCCCTCTGCACTGGTATATTCTGGCGCATTTTCATTGATGCAGCAGTCATGAATGACAAATCACAGACTGCAATGGATTTTTCTTGAATGCCCGCAGAGAGAAACTCGAGCATGAGCGCAGCATGTCGGCAAGTGGGAAGCTGCACTGCTGCGGAAGACACAGCGGTCACTCACCAGCACCAGAGGCACTCCGTGTTTTGTGAGCTGTGACAGCGAGCTATTGATAGGCACGTGGCACTGCAGTGCTGTTCAGAGGCCACTGGCCAGTGCACTGACCTTTGACATCTTGTCCATGCCCCTGCTCCATTGTTAGGGGAAGAGGAAGAAGAAAGAGAAGCAGGAGTAAAGGGGGGTGGGGGGGGGGGGGGGGGGGGGGGGGCAGATGACCCTTGAGCTCCATGTGTTAGGATGCTCCCTCCCCCCAATAGCCTCACCCCTCCCATCCCAACACCTCCATCCATCCCTCCCACCCCCCCTTCTCTTACCCCCTCCTCCTCCACACACTCCACCTTATGCCGATCAATGACAGTTTCATGTGGCTTCTCTGGGCCTGCAGTGACGTGTGTCCTATTGATTTATCGACATTACTCCAGGCAAGCGAACCCAGAATCCCCCTCTCTCAGTAGGCAGCCAGGCTCCAGCCCAGCAGAGGTTTATCTCCCCCTGTGCTGGGTGGGCCCATGCCAAGTCATCCAACTGTACTTTGCGCTCCACAAACAGCAGCGCATTAGCTGCACACAGCCCAACAGTCTGTTTGTGTGGATGCATGTCTGTGAATGTCACTGAGTGCTTTTAAACAACCCCCCCCACCCATCTAGTTTCAAACTGTCTCCCCTCTCCTCTCCCACCCTCCATGGGACATGTAATGGGGACAATGGGTGAGACACCCTGGCACTCACAAACACATTTACTGTCGCCTCCGATTTCCAGAGGCGACTATTCCACTTTTATGGTTAAAAGGTTCTTTTCTTTCGTCTGTGTCAATGTCATGCCTCTATGGCCATGGCTCATCCTTGTGGCTATTGCTCTCATCTGCCCCTCTTCCTCTCCTTTACTGGGGTGTGTGTGTGTGTGTGTGTGTGTGTGTGTGTGTGTAGGGGGGGGGGCATCCACCCCCTCGGGCTCTCCTGTGTCCAGTGAAAGGCCAGTGGATTCAGAGAGGGAGGGGAAGAGGGCAGCTGGACACTCCCCATGGCCTGAGCGTCGTAGAGGGGGGTGATCCAACACCATTAGGATAGGACTGCTGCGATGGCAGCTGGCCCTCAAAAAGGAGAAGAAGGAGGGGGGTCAACGGATGCCCAGAGATCAGTGACCTGGCCGCAGTGTCCAGCTGGGGCGTCATTTCACGGCCCACCTCCAGCCACGTGCTGGATGACCATCTGGGGATCTGGCAAACCCCACAAGAGCATCATCGTCTTAGTTGCAGGCATGAACAGCAACAAAAGTCAAGAAATCTGTCAGCCTAATCTAGAGAGAGGTGGGAGGGGGCACTGCAGCTGCCTGTTGTTTGGCACCAAGTGTGGTGCGCATCTGCCGTTTAATGCAATGCAGTGCAATGTTTGCACTTTAGAAGCGCTCTGAGCTTTTTGATTTATTTCCGATACACAAGATGTCTCCCTGACTCCTTATGAATTGCCTGTTGCTGATAACTTGATGTGATTTTCAGTGAATGCAGTTAAATAGTCAGAAAATACAAAAACATTATCTGTACAATTACATTTGTCTAAACAACATCTTCCAAATATATATATAGTGTACAAAGTTTTAAAACACAGAGAGGCAGTAATACTGTTGAGACTCTACCAGCAGGGTGTGTTTTTATTGATAAATGACTGAAATGATTGATGATCAAAACAACAGTTTTTATTCTGCGTCTCTCAGACATTTGATTGATTCGTTATTGTAGCGTTCCTTGGGTCTACTTGCTTAAGATACAGTGAGTAAAAACGATGACTGCAGTTGAAATATCTGTTGGACTGTAAGTGGCGTCCCTGAAAGGTTAAAGGTGATTACAGATAGAATTCCTCCTCCAAAGTGCAGCGGAGCCCAGGGGGGAGGGCTCTCTCAGCAGCCCAGATGGACCACCAGATTCTCCTTTAGCTGCGCCGTTCAGTTTGACGGCTCTGATCGGAGAACAGATTAGCACTGGTTTGTTGTCAGTGCTAACGTCACCCCCCCCCCCCCCCCCCCCCCCCCCCCCCCCCCCCCCCCCCCCCCCCATCCTTTCATCATCCTTTCCTTCTCCCTGAACCTTCTATCTTAAACTGTTTAAGGTGATCGAATTTTGCCCCTCCCAATGTGGTGGGAAGGGATCAAAGGTTGCTGACCCCGGCCTGATTGTAAAGGTTTTGGAGGAGCACCTCCATAATAAATAGAGGTTCAGCTAAACTGATCTGACCTTCTAGATGTTTCTATGAGCTTAAAAAGTCTCTGTCTGTATTTTTTGGGGATCCTGTAATCTCCTTAACATTTATCATTGTTCTGCTAATGAAAGTGATCTTTGTGTTCATGTCTGATAGGTTTCTAATTAGATTCACATAGACCCATGTGGAAATTATCCAAAGTATGAGCCAAGGGAGGGATGGAGTGGTGGAGCTATTGCTCACAAAACACTGAGTGCTCCAATGTGCTGAAAGAAATTCATAAATGTGGTGGAAGGGTGGGGTAGGGCTGCAATCGTGCGCCAGTGTAATCTTTGCTCAGCACTTCTTCACGGCCGATACTGTGATAGGAAAGAAATCCTCTTCTGAAATTTGATTAATTGCTGTCTCTCCGCCTCTCAATCCAAACATTGGTGGAAATGGAGGCCAGTTGACAGGGCAGATACATCAGCCTCGAGAGCCGCAAGCCCCTGGCAAGCAGAGGCATTTCTTATCCTGTAACAGGATATCCACATACAGCGAGGTGTGGAAAAGTGAGAACTGCATCGTCTTCATTTGGCCATAACAAGGGAGAGGGGGAGGAGGAGTGTAAGGAAGGAAGGGATGGGGAGGAGGGGAGTCAGCCAGCCAGCCAGGCAGGCAGCTCACTAGGTTGGGCCGAGGCGTATCGATTGATTTCCCAATAGCCTCTGGTCCATGAGCGACGAACCCTGGCCCTGGTTGCTAGGTGACCACACCGTCCAAGATGGAGAGCAGGGTGATGAAGGGCGACAGCAGCTCTGAGGGTCAGCGGGGCCAGTGGTCATTCTGCAGCCCTCTGGGACGCTCCGGACATGCAGATAATGCAATGAAACTGGACCTCAGCTTGCAGGGGAAAAAAAACAACAAAAAAAATGGGTGAAGCAGGAATGTGGAAAGACAAAATCGGAGAGCGCTGTCCTCCATCTTTGTTCTACTGGGCTGTGACCGGTGAGACTGCAAGTCACGGCGAAGCTGCACGTACATTTATGGCATACATTATAGATGAATAAAATTGGAAAACAGCTGTTGGATCGGTTTTATGGAGATCATGTGAGGGTTCGGGTTTCATGTTGGAGAGCAGAGTCCCCAAAAAGCATTCATGACATCTGAGTGATTTAAAAGGAGCCATGGATATGAAGATATTGATTTGACAAACAAAGGGCTATTCAAATAGTCATTGTCCAAAACATATTGTCCAAATGTGAAGATGAGGGATATTGTCTTTTCACAATCCCAATACAAATACACCACACTTCTCATTACACAACCAAAGCAATCTGCTGAACTGGATTGTAGATGCAATTTATGGTCATCGCTCTGTCAAAATAAATATACAGTGCTGGGTTTTCAGGGTCTTTAGCAGGGAGGGAAATTGTTCTTCTGAACTTTTCGCCTGTGAAATGTAATGTTAAAAAAAAAGCATTTTATTCGTATTAATGTTGTCGCTAGACATTTATAAACACAACCCCCATGCTCGGGAAATGATTACATACAAGAACAATGTTATTACTGCATCAGATTCAAGCAGGACTCACAACCATGTAAAAAATATGTATATTTTTGCGTTTGCAGTGTTCAGTCTCAAATGATCGGTTGATAAAACCCTTAAATCTAAAAGCCCCCCTTAAAAATAAATAAATAAATATATAAGTAAATTAAAAAAAAACCTTCCATGATCTGATAGGTACAAAAGAAATATACTGTAAACATGAAGTGGCCTTAATCTATATCACATATTCCACAAAGATACATGATACCTTGGCTCTTTTCTACATATCGATTGTTCCACTGTGCAAGTGAAAAATGATACGCAGGGCAAGAGAGAAAAAGCAGCAGCAGGAGGAGGAGGAGGAAGAGGAAAAGAAGATGTGTGTGTTGGAGGGGGTATAAACTGGGAGAGAAATGTAAAAGGATCTACATCACACCGCTATGCACAGAGAGAGAAGTTACCAGAAGGCAAAAAAGCAGCAAACAAGAGTGTGTGTCTGTGCGTGTGTGTGTGTTTCAGGTTGAGGGTCATGGGGAGAAACCCATCCACTCAGCCCTGAAAGGCCACCTTGCTTTCTGGCTGTTGCCTGTGTTCTTCCTGTATGAAGGATTTCCCTTCATCCTGTGCCATGCCTCTCATGTCCTCCTCAGAAGGAGACCGAGCGTTTTCATGTCTGTTGGAGTTCCATATCCTGAGGAGGGAGGACTTATGTGTCTCTGTGTGCGCTGGTGTATTTTCCTCCCTCCTATCTATTAATAATATTGGGGAGAGAGAGGGAGGTTGAGATAGAAGCTGATGTTTGCTTTGGTAAAAGGCAAGATGTTTCTCTGTTTGCAGCCCTGAGCTGTGCGAGTATTCAGCTCTTAAATATTCTCTTCCCTTGTGACTGCAAACTATCTTTTGCCCTAAAGGGCTGCATGGACCTCCCTGGCCAACATCCCGATACCTTTAACAGCAACTGAAAGATGAGGAAGAAGGGAAACGATCAAAGGTGTAAGCCCAGTCGTGTCCCAGGCATTCGGGAAAAGGTCATTTATTACAAGAGATTGTCATCTTTGACACTTCAAGACTAAAAAAGCCTAAGTGCGTTTAAATCTTTAGCCCTACAATCTTGGCATCATTTTAGATTCTGATGTCAGCGCTGTGAAGCAAATCGTTTTGACAGTTCGATCCACTTTCCTTCTTTCTTTTTTTTTTTTCCAAAATCAAGTCTTTCCCTCCGCTGCCCACTAAAGTTATCCACGTCCTCAAGTGTCCTCACCTGGAATACTGCAATTCCTTGAGTATCTGTCAGTCATCATTCAAACCTGTCCTTCACTTCCAATAACGTGTAGAGCTGTCTCACTTTGTGTTTTTAAAGCTTATTCAGCTCTGACCTTTTCAAATCTTCAAATCTCCTCAAAGTCTTCAGTGACCTTAAGCGGTTTATGGGCTGACACCATCAAGTTTTCCAAAGTAACAACAAAATCCCATAACACTAAACTCTGTCTCTCGCTCTAAACTTTTTTTTTTTATTGTCAGAGAGTGGTCATGGTTTATAAAAACACCCTCTTGACCATTGGTATGAAGCAGAATGGACAACGGTCCACAGCTGTTTTCAGACATGAACCCAAGAAAAATATCTGGAAAGTTGTGCCTGATAATTACCCAGAATTTACAGTTTTGTGTAAATCTGGGTGCAGCAGGAGGCTCGACCTGACGTTTAAATTCCTCTGCAGGGTATTTTCTCAATGTTATCATAAGCTCTTAAATTGTGTTGTTTATCTCCTTGTTGGCATCTTCCCAGTTGGGAGCATCAGTTTTCATCCTGAATTATTTATTCATACACATCTTCTGATAATTATCTGGGAAATACCCGTTTGTCTTCCCCCCCAGAATTCTTTAGAATTTCAGTGGCTGTATTTCTCTAGGAGATAATAGCTTGATCACAAAATTGGATTTTAAATGAGGTCTGTGTGGACTCTTGCACAGACTTTGCAGTCACCCTGACAGAGGAAAGGCCTGTGAGCGTGCACCCAGTTGAGACCAAATTTAAACCTGCATCCCAATCTGCTTCAGCATGTCCGTCATCTAGCCATCCGGTTTGTGGCAGAAAAAAACAACACAGCACCACTGTGACCTTCCTGTTCTGTGGTTTTTGTTTAAATGAGCTTTCTAAATAAAGTGACTCGACTAAATAACAGGGAAGGGCCCTGCACCCAAGACCATCCTCCAGCTGTGTATTTGTGTGTGTGTTTAGCAGCGGAGAGCGAGGGGGAGGTGGATGGAGATGGTATCAATCGCCAAGCCAGGCCATTGAATGTATTGATTAGTTACCTTTCTTATTAACATGCTGATTAAAGAGAGAAGGGAGAGAGAGGGGGAGAGAGAGAGAGAGAGAGGGAGAGGAGGGCGAGGGAAGGAAAGAGAGGCTGCACACACGCACACACGCCTCGCTTTGCCTCGGACGAACGGAGAGGAAACGGCAGCAGCCACGGCCGAGAGACAGAAAAGGATGCAGAGTGGATTTAACAGCCGAGTGGGGAAGGAAATTCAGGGAATAATTGGGAAGAGGAGGAGAGAGGAAGGCGATGAGCGGATGCAAGAGAAGAGGAGGAGGAGGATGAGGAGGGGGTGGTCGAGGAGTGGGGGGGGGAGTGGATGGATGCAAAGTGAGAAGGTGGGTGGGGGGGGGGGGGGGGGGGGGGGGGGGGGCAACCTGACTGGAAAACCAAGGAAGGAAAAAGAGAGAAAACCCTGCTGCGTTTGATCCCCCACCGAGTTACATGGGCTGGAGAGACTGACACACACTGGGGCTGTGAGACACACACATTTACACACACACCTGCACCCACACTTAAGGCTGGCAGGCCAAGGCTAACGCATCCATTACCGAAGCAGAAAATAGCCCGGTGTGTTTGTGTGATCAATATGTAGATGGTTTTTAAAAAGGTATTTTTACCAGTGAGTGACCGTGTTGAGCAGCTGCTGGCGGTGAGGGATTTCTTAAGATGCACGCCAACGTTTTCCGAGAAAGGCTCTTTCTATTTTTTTTCCTAATTCCGTGAGGGACCGGAAGATGTGGAGGGCAAGATGGAGGGAGGGGAAGGAAGGCAGAGGTTGCATGAAGACGCAGACTTGTTTATTTGTTTGTTTGGTTTGTTGTTGTCGGAGCATTTGAGTGGGTGTGTCTGCATGTTTTTCAGGGTGTTTGCATGGAGGGGAAGGGGGTGTGTGTGTGTGTGTGTGTGTGGGGGGGTTGTATTTCACCGTGCAGCAGGATCAGGATAGAACTTAATAACATATGCATGCTTTCTATTTGGAGACGAAGGTGATGCTGCAGGTGGATCATACAGTTTGTTGGATCATTTGGACACAGTTGTGTTTAGGTTTACAGGGAGTGTGCAGCTGCTGTGACAAATCTAGGCCCTGGTCTGTGTGTGTGTGTGTGTGTGTGTGTGTGTGTGTGTGTGTGCGGCTTGTGTTTTGCATGGAGATGTTTTCGTTGTGCGTGATATGTGTTTCATATGTTTTTCTCCTCCTTCAAAGCTGACAGAGGTCACTTTAACCCAGTAGAGAACATAGGCCCAAGTGATTGATTTATATAGCTAGAGGGTGAATTTTATGTTTGCTTTCATTTTTGTTTGCCTGTTGATTCATGTTTTTATATCTTTATTTAAAATGAATCATCTTTGAAAACAAAATTAGCAGCAACAATCTACTTTCACACTTCAGAGTTCTCGACTATGCAGAATCAGACAAACTCTGAAGGAGCCAATCCAGTTCTATTCGTTGGTCCAAATTCACAAATCACAATTTCCCCCATGCTTTAAAAAATATTAAAAGTTATATGTTCATGGTCCTTGTGTGGCAGCTTTCATACTTTACACTTCCATAAAAATGAATTAATTCAGTATAATAACAAATCATTTTAGTTTCAGCCACCTGATGGTCTATTAAAATATTGTGTTCAAACAAAACTCAAACTCAACTAAAGCTAAAGCTGCTGCAGGATCAACAGGCTGCAGATGTTACAGACAGGGAGTTTTTATGTATTTAACGAGAGGAAAGCTTCCCCTGTGGTAAACCCAACCTGAGCTGCTGCTGCTGCTGCTCTGTGACTAATGATGGAGCCACTAATTGTTCGACTTTAAAAACTTCTGCTGAGCTTTGACTCAGAGCTAAAAAAAAAAAATAATAAAGTCAGACAAGTTTAAACTTATCGACCTTTGCACCCTCTCAGCTCCATTTTGCATAAATTAAACACTTTCCCTTCCTCCCCGCGCGCTTTAAGCCACCAGATAATTTCATTTGCATAAAGAATGTGGAGCCAATTACACAGGGAGATATTTACATTTTATATGAAAAATAGTTGCAGGGCAAATAAGGCTCTGTTTAAAATTCATGGATCGATACTGACTTGCGCACGCACACACACACACACACACACACACACTATGCATTCAATTGTAATTGAAGAACTTTATAAAATAAAGGCTTTGTTTTTATAAGATAAATACAATATCCCTGCAGCGATGTTTGATGAAGTTTCATTCAATTTATTCCAAAAGAAAACTTTTAAAATAATGAAGTAAAAAATAAAAATAAAAAAAAAAACAGCACGAAAGCCCAAAAAATAAGGCATAATGTTTGCACATTAGCCTGAAATTGTATGATATTATAAATGTATTTATACACATTATCACCCTCCGGTGTACTTGCTGCTGCAGTGCATTATTGGCTCATCTGCACAGGAGGTGAATCTGGCGAACGAAACCAGGGAATTTGCATTAAAATCCAGATATGATCGATAATAACATTATTCAAGCTGCGAAGTCAAGTTTCACGTGGTGGCGGACACGATCATTACTGAAGCCAAATCTGCGAATAATGGAGCCAAATAATGTGATTATCGTTCATCCACCTGCACAAAGTTTCCTGCAGCAGCTCCAGGGAATGTCCGGAGTTAAGGAGACTTGTTTTATTTTATTGCGTGTGTTCATTCAAAGGGGAAGCACATTTGAACTGCCTGGTGTCACCACTTCTTTTATATCTATTACAGTAATGATAACTGCTTTAATATTAATGAGGATATTCTTTATTTATTGCTCCTTGGTGTAATATGTGGAGTGGGAAATACTTCCTGACTTTTAATTCAAGTGTGTGTGTGTGTGTGTGTGTCTTCAGGTGTGTGAGCGTGTGTGTGTGTGTGTGTGCATGCAGCAGGCCACACGCTGTTCATGCAGATCCACTCTGGACCAGCTCAGACATTTTCCTGCAGGTTAAACGTGTTAATATCAACCCAGTTTAAAAGAAAAAAAACCCCTGCGTGTAAGAAGAGTCGAGCAGAGATCAGAGTGAATCCTGGAAATCATTAGAATTTTTAAGTTGCATAACAGATCAGATCAGACGAATGGAAAGACCCGTTATAACCTCAGCATCCATATTTATGCGTATCCCTCCAGTTCTTTTTCATCAGTGCTCATTTCTGCTATTTTTATTAATATTATTAATATTCCTGCTCTCCTCAGATCCAATCCGGTGAAATTAATTCACTTATTGATTATTCTCATTGTGATCCGTGCAACACCAGGTCTCGTTGTAATAATTGATTTTATTGACTGCTGCAGGGATGCAAGAGAAATAAAAAAGAAAAGCAGTTGACAACAGGAGAAAAAGGAAGAGGGAGAACAGAGCAGTGTCAAAAATGTTTCATGTCAATTTATTCATCATAAAACGCGTTTATAACTCAGTCTCATCTTTTTAAAAAAATGAAATAATAAGTTTTATTAATTCATTTTATTTTTCGGTCTCATGAAAACAAATGCCTCTTGTAACTACAGACATATACATAATGTGTTGATATAAAATAATTTGTTTAAAGGTATTAAACTGGATTGCACTGGTGAGCCACTTTTATTTGACTATAAAATATTAAATTAAATGCAAATAAAAATCGTGTTGCACTATGTCCACTAAAGAAATAATATTTCATATAGGAGATTAAGGTATTGTTTAACAAAAGTTTAAGTTTAACTTCCCAGTGTTTTCCAGAATCTGAGTTGCAGATTCACAAAGTCAATCAAGATATAATACAATTGATTTTTTTTTTATGTCAAAGTTTTATTCTAACAAATAAACTTTCCAGCAGTCAGCTAAACTAAACATTGCCTACTCAAAATAAAATAAATGCACGACATCCGAGGTCAAGATGTCGTGACATGGATTTTATTTTGACTTTTCTGATGAATCCAGTTGATTCTGAAATGAATAACACTGTAATAATGAAAATAATAAATATAATGATGTCAGGACATATTCAATAATTAGCAGTCAGTGAGGTTGGAATCAGCTCCTGTGATAGTGAACAGATTCACGAGTTCAGGAAGTTTGAGGGAATTTCTGCAGCGTGTGTTTCCATCAGAGTTTAAAGAAAAACGAGATTTTAAAATCAATTCAGGCGATTAAAAAACACGTGGCACATGAAACGCATCACGTGTGTGATAGCACGAGGTAACAGCGGTGACGTCGATCAGGGGTTAATGTGCAGTATTGATAATATTGATATTGATGAAAACATGAATTCAAACATATTCTAGATCTAGGAGTTTGAAGACATAACAGACCTGCAGCTTTTATTGCGCTGCTTTTCAATAATTCAGTGTTTTCAGTTTCAGTTGTAAGTTTATTTTTGATGGAATATTGAATTCTACCCTTTCCCACTTTCAAAATAAGAGATGAAAACACCGACGGGTATAAATATACACCTATATAGTGTATGTAATATATGTATTACATGTATTATTTGATGTCTAACATGTAGTAATATATCAATGTATTATATTACCTTTAATAAAACATTAATTCTAATTAAACTGTTTTATATGTAATATGTCGTGTATTGTGTGTGTGTGTGTTATTAAGTGCAGGTGATATAAAACAAAGAGATCACTTTGGCCTCTCATCAGTCTCCTTTATGAAAACATAAGTTTTATTATTCTCACATTCAGACGATGGGGGTCGAACCCCTGATGTTAAAACCCTCTTTCCTTGTGAATTTCCTTCCTGGGACTCAAACTCAGATTAATCGGGAATAAAACGATGCCTCTGCTTTAATCCTGCACATTAGATTCTTCTTCTTCCAGCGATGGACGCTGCATTAAAACCGTCATTGGGACTTTCTCCTCTTTTCTCCACCGCTGCAAACAAGCAGTCAATATCTCATTCAAAACTGCAGCCCCGCGCGTGCGCTCCATCCATTATAATTTACCAACAAGTGATCACGTTCACGCGGTGATTAAACCGCAGATTTGAGGGGCGAGTGCAAATGCGGGATGAATAATGTTGCTCTGCTCCTCCGTCCCTCTGCAGCAGGATGCGCGCACGGGCCTTCGTGCCAACACGCGCTGCAGAGATGCACGCGCCTCGCTTTCTAATAGAATATGATTTGATCAATCTGGGTAATTCCTCTCTCTCTCGTTCTGTTTCCCCCTGTCCTTCAACGATTCTGTTTATTTCCCAGCACCACGCGTGGTCATTCTAAGGTCGCAGCGTCGCCCCCTGACCCCTTGACCCCCTCGCTATTGGCTTCTTGTAATATCGGTGATGCAGGATTTGATGCAGCCATACATGTCCCATAGGATGGACGCATCAGCTAAATGGTTAAAATCTAAACACGCTCAATATTGACTTCAGATTAAAAGCTTATTCTGCAGCCGCCGATTCTAAAGTCACTCTGGATGAGAGCTGCGGCTAAATGGCTCAAACCTGAGTTTTCCACCACTTTATTTATTGCCTGATCCTGTAATGGAGGCCTCGGTGCAGGATGCTCTCAGAGCTAAATGGCTGAAATGTAAATGTTGTTGCTGAAATGTTGAGATCAGCCAGATCCCCAGAATGGAAACCACCTCTCCAGTGTCGCTTTTTCAGATTTGAAAATCCTGTCGTATTTATCAACACAGTTTCGTCATTACGCAGAACAGGAGGATGATTCCAGTGTTTTTTATTGCATCGAATCCAAACAAACCCAGAGTGTGAGCTGCCCCCTCGGGTGTCAGCGCCCCTCCAGGCCCGCTGCACTGGAACAGAGTTGGGGGCCCTCGCAGCTCGGGTGTCAGCCCGGACTTCTCGGGTTTTGCAGCCACAGAAGGTGAACTTTCACCCCGACCTCCTTTTATTTTCGCTCTGTAGCCGTTGACCATTTTTTACCTCCAGCTACTCGCCAGCCATACACGCATCCCTCCGTGCTGGCTGCGCGCAGGGCGGATCGATAGGGCAGCATCTGCTCCGGGAAGCCGGCGGTCCCACACCGCGCACCGCTCCGCTGTTTCCAAACGCCAGAACTGCTCATCTCTGAAAATTAAACTGACAGACAGATATGATTAGTATGCGCGCTGCCTCCCTGATCCTCTCTGAGGCCGGCGGCGCGCGCGCACACGCACGCACGCACGCACGGGCCCGGTCATGCAGACGAGCTGTGTATTTATATTTATATGCCTCGCACAGGCGCCAGCACGCTCATAAATGGACGCTTGTCTCGTGTGCATGCGAGCAAATGGCTGAGTGTGCACGCACAGAAGTAGCATATGCACTTGCACTTTACACACAATTGCATTCGGGGGACAATCCTGCGCGTGCGTGTGTTCTCACGTGCACGCGTAAGATTGTCCGGGCCTGCAGTGCTGCAGCAGGTTGAGGGTCTTCTTCTTTCCGGGGGGGGGGGGGGGGGGGGGGGGGGGCGGAGGTGTGGGGGGGGGGGGGGGGGGGGGGTCGCATTGATGTCTCGAGTGTTGGAGGGACGAGCACGAGCGACACTTCACTGGGTTTATTCACGACAAGTGGGGTTTTACATGTGTCCCATAAACCAACACGACGAATCAGACAAAAAAAAAAACAGCGACACAAACTGGCGCTGAGGATGAGGAAGATGAGGATGACGAAGGGGGCGAAGAGCGCAGAGCAAATGGATAGATTTTTTTTTATTTTTTTATTCTTGCAGTCAATAAGTTACTGAGGCGATCCCCATAATAGCATATTCACACTTAATTTAGTTTTTTAATCATCCCAGAGCCTGCACAGCTTCTCACGCGCTGCTGTTATTAATGAATCACCACAAAGAAAAACGAGAAAAAAACAGGCCAATAATATTTTTTTTTTAATTAAAATGAAATGCGTGTGCAATGCGGCTCATGTTACACGTATTGTCTCCCCTGTGACAGCAGCATCACTTGTTACATAAAGAAGAACAACACGACATTAGCTGCAGTCCGCGAGAGCCCATTGATCACCAGCAATAAACGGCTGCACAATGACCGGGATGTGCGCACATAATTCATAAGTTGTGCGCGCAATCAGCTGAAGAAAGCTTAACCTGTGGGGTGGTGAGAGAGAGGTGGGGGTGGGGGTGGTGGAGATGATGCCCCCCCCAACACACCCACCCACCCCCCAGCCCCGGAGAGAAAGGGTTAATTGGAGACGGAATTTCATCGCACATCTGTCAGATTTTTAAGGCCGTGACGCACTGAAAGCAGGGAGTCAATGTGAGCAAGGGGGAGGAGGAGGAGGAGGAGAAGGAGAAAGAGTTGGTGGTGAGATCGATGAAGTGGCAGCAGAGGGAAGAGGAGGAGGAGGAGGAAAATCTCACGAGATAATGAAAGAAACAGAGGCGAGCTGCTAGTGTGGAGCAAGACGGAAAAAACAAGAGAGGCAAAGAAAAGCAGACTAGGTTTTTTGGGGGGCACATTGGAAAACAAAGAGGGGACGAAGGCAGCGACCGAGCGAGGGAGGACGTGCGTGTGTGACCGCAGATGGTTTTGTGCGCTCTGGCTCTGGATGAATGTTGCACCCCGGGGCGCAGCGCACCGATCGTGTGAATCTGCAGGGCTGCTCGGCGACAGTCGGGGAGATGCTCAGGACGCACAGCAGCCGCGGACGCGCTCTGAGAAGTGGACAGTGAGAAAACAGGTAGGACCCTTCTGCTCCGTGAACGCGCTCATGCCCGTGATTTTTTCCTACGCGGACCGTCGTCGTGTTCCGTGTCGAGTTTACGCATCGTTCGGTGTCGGTGCATGTGGAGTGAATGTGTGATGTGCGGCGCCTCGCATGCATGTGCGCTACTTCTGTGTTTAATTGAACACCAGAACACACGAAAAAAATCCCTGAATTCGTAAACGGGACTGTGTTGACGTGATTAGAAAACGGTGTTCCCCAGGAAAAATCCCTCCACCGCGTCTGTTTTTTTTTTTTAAAGATGCACGAGCGATAATTTGGATCAAAATCTCACGAGTCGAAGATTATTCGCAGTTTTCTTGCTTCTCTGCATCCATGAAAGTTTAAACGCAACGGACTAACATCGCCTTGTCTCACGCACGCAGGCACAAAAGCTTCTGCCGAGGAGCTGCTGAGCACCAAAGAGACGAGAGAGCGCAGGAGCCGATGCACAAGTGACAATAAAACCCAGTCCAAGCTCCTGCTGCGGCGGCCAGCTCGATTTTCTGGGAGTTTGAGGGAGTTTGAAGACAGTACTTAACGTTATCAGATAATTAATTAGACACCCCATAAGCCCGGAAATCAATTAATTCACAAATCAATAAATCCATAGTCTGGCGTAACAAGAGACCTTCCAGACTGTTGGCCCTGCTGCGGAACAACAATAACACGAAAAGAACAACACACAGAGAGGCATCCAGGTTTATTCACAGAAACTGAAGATGGATGGAGGTCTAGGCGAGATGTCCCTCCACACTCACTCTGAGCTGGCTCACAGTCAGGACGGCAGGGCCATGCTGCACTCCCGGGACCTTTCAGCTGCTTTCCCCAGGCCCTCCCTCGGGGGCCCCTCCATGTCCCTGGAGCCCGAACCCCGTCCGCCGGGCTTTGACCACTCCATGTCGGCACTGGGCTACAGCGGCGACTCCCCGTCCAGCGCCGGCAGCACCTACACCACCCTGACCCCCCTGCAGCCCTTTGATGACAAGTTCCACCACCACCATCACCACCACCCCTGCCTGCCCGTCAGCAACGTCATCGGCAGCTTCACCCTCATGCGCGAGGACCGAGGCCTCAGCACCAACTTCTACAACCCCTATGGCAAGGACCTCGCCATGACCCAGAGCCTGTCCCCCCCCTCCACAGGTTCCGGCCTGGGCTCCTCCATGCACGGCTATGGCAGTCTGGGGAACAGCCCCAACGGCAACGGCGGTCAGATGCTCCACGGCGGCTACGACGTCCACGGGGGGAGCCTCTTCTGCAGAACGTCGGATTTTGCCCGCGAGATCTCGCCACCGGGCCTCGGAGGAGCTGACGTGACAGTGGGGCATCAGTTGAATAAAATGGAGGCTCACCACCACGCCTCGGGCCACCACCCTCACATCTACAGCCAGCACTACCAACCGCACCACCACCCCAGCCAGCAGGCCTCCAAGGCGAGCGAGCACCTGCACTCCTCGTCGTCCGCCTCGTCCTCGCCCGGCGAGGGCATGCTGCCGGGCATGCAGGGCAACGGAGGCAGCACCGGGGAGGAGATCAATACCAGGGATGTGGCCCAGAGGATCATCACGGAGCTGAAGAGGTACAGCATCCCCCAGGCCATCTTCGCCGAGAGGGTTCTGTGTAGGTCACAGGGCACCCTGTCTGACCTCCTGAGGAACCCCAAGCCCTGGGGCAAGCTCAAGTCCGGCCGCGAGACCTTTAAGAGGATGTCCCGTTGGCTCCAGGAGCCAGAGTTTCAAAGAATGGCCTCGCTCCGGCTGGAGGGTAAGATCTGGCTTTGCTCTCTATTTGCCTCACACACACACACACACACACACAGTGCTACACAGAATTCACAACAACAAACAGACACTATCTCCCCTTGTTTTCCCCAAACACCATCCTTCTCCTTGTCTTCCAAAAAATCCTCCTCTCCAGTAATCAGTATGCAGCTCAGGTTCAGACATGAGGAAAAGCAGACGCATCATACTGATGTTTCCCTTCTTCACACGCTGTGAATGTACCACTGGATCCTCTATTGTCTCAACAGCCTGGGCATTAGGAACTTCTCAGCACATCGAGGACAGTTTCCAGAAAGAAAGGACCATATGTGCCGCTCCTTTGTTTACTTTGCTCCCAAACAGCCTCTATTGATTTGTACAGTAGCTACAATAAAAAAGCCACAGACATTTGCCCTCCTCTTAAATGAACCATGAAGATCAGCTCGAGCAGCGTTTGGCAATTTAATCGCTTTTGAGCCCACCAAATAATTTGTGCAGAAATGCCACTCTGGAGCGATTGATTAATTCGAGCAGTGATTTATATCAGCTCAGCGCGTGGCTGAAGTTGAGTTGGCAAAGTAGCTGATGCAAATTAGACTTGAGCGTTTGCCAGACGTCTTTTATCAACGTTGTCGCTGAGGCAATTACTGCGAAGCTAAATACAAACGTTCTGCTCCGAGGCAGCACCTCGTGAGAGTCTTCACATGTGGAACAGGGAGAGGTTATTTTCATGATGAGCGGTTCACCGAGTCTTTAGAGCTGAATCAATTAGAGAAATTAACTGACAAATATTCTCCTTTCCCTTAATAATGATGATGGTGAAAAACGGCCGTTTGGAGCTTCTGAACATTTGGGGCCTTTTTTCTGTTTGACATCAAATTCAATGTATTTTAATATTGTGGGGGATTCTGATTCGTTGATATTTATTTCATTTTCTCAACTGAATTAATCAAATCACTTGAGTAAAAATTTAAATAGAAAATCCTAAATTGCAGGTGCAGTATTTCTACAGATTTGAGGATAGAAATATATATATATATATATATATATATATATTTATTATATTTTTTATTTTTTTGAAAGGCACAATGTAATCCTCTACTTGACATTTAATATTCTTCAGGGACGTGAATTGAAGACACAACAGCACGCTGTACAGTGCCGTGTTACAGTGTTGTGCCTCCACTGGGACTCAGGGCCCATCTGATACACGGCGCACAGAAGGAGATCCAAGTGAGCACAGTAATATGAGATGTGCACAGACGAGTGTGTGTGTGTGTGTGTGTGTGAGTTGAGTGTTCTGCTCACTGCGGGGGTCTGTGAGTGGTACGTGTGTGTGAGCCTGCCCAGTTGATCACTGCTTTTCGCTCCCTGTCAGCAGCTCGACTGATTAAGCCCAACAACACAATAGGGTTCATAGGTAATGATTGTGCACTCTTGCAATCCCTTCACAATTATTGATCTTTGATTGTTTGGCTCTGAGAGCACATGTGTACATCCTCCATTTAGCAAAACGTTACACCAATCACACGCGAACCTCTTATCTGAAGATGGGCTTGTGTGTGGGTTTGTTCTCTAATTCCACAGAAATGTCGGCTTGATGAATCCAATCCTGCGGTTTTTCAGACTTTGTATGCAAAACGCCCGACGTCGTCCTCGTGGAAAAACAGCCCTTTGTTCCTCTAAGCAGATTTCTAATCATCAATCATTCCCTCTTTGTTTGCAACATCCGCCAGCCTTCATCTTTACAAACACAAACATTATTTTAACGAGTCAGTGCTCCGCGTCCGAGCAGCCAATCAATCAGACTCATAAAAAATTAAAGCCCCTACACAGAGAAGTGTGCTTATGTTTGACAATGTTCCTCTCTCTCCGCTCCCACACACTCTCAAAGTGCATATTTAGTTCTTGGCAAAGCCACAATTTAGACAGCTCGGCACTTTTCTACATAACCTACTTTCCGAAGGGGGTTGTTGTGTTTTTTTCAACACCCCCCCCCCCCCCCCCCCCCCCCCCCCCCCCCCCCCCCCCTCTTCCTTTTCCCGGCCAACCCCCTTTTGTTTAATTACAAGCCTCTATTGATTTCCATGGGAAAGAGCAGCACGCCTTGCCCACACACACCTCGGCCGCATCGGCAAAATCGAGACTGGAATTTGAATGCGCGGTGCCCTGTGCTCCCCAGTCTGAAGATAGCTCAAGTGCTCTTTGCTTCACGCCTCAAGTTTTAAGATGACCCTCTTTAATGCAACACTCGCTTAAATACATAAAAGGCCCTTCAGTGTCAACCGGCAGCCCAGTGTTATTTCCATAACTACGTGTCTTATTTATGGAGGGCTGCAGAGCTCCTTGCCAGGCTGGATGCACGGCGATTATGGAACGTAGTCGCTGCCATTTTGTCTCCTCAAATAATTGTCTTTCAACAGCGACATTTTGCTAAACACGGAGGAGGTGATCTCTTGGATTTATCTGTGGTTATCTTGTTGTTGTTGTTTTTTTTCTCTGGTGTGCATGGTATGTGTGTGTGTGTGTGTGTGTGTGTGCTCTATGGATTACTGTGCCGTATATGAGATGCATCTCCAGCCCCAACCCCAGGCAGTGGAGTAGGCAATCAGGATTTAGTTGGAGAAGAAGGCAGGATAAAGCTCGTACAGCAACGCTCCGACACTTAAAGTCGAGGGGAGGGGGGGGAGGGGGGGGGGATCAGAGACTATAACTTTAAAGATGATGGCTGAAGCCCTTGACTAAAGGTCTAAATGAATAAGAAAGGTCAATGCGGTTTACGTGTCGGCTCCAGTGCCTGCACCACCCCCACAGTAATGAAAGCCACAAAGCCTTGTCCACCTCTCGCTGCATACAGTTCACATTCGGCTGCCGAGGCTCAAAGGTCAAAGCCGAATCCATTTACATATCAGAAATCGCAAACAGGCCGACGTGGCCTGAGCCGCGCAACAACCAAACAAACAGGGTTGTTGTTTTTGCCTCTTCTTTTTTTTTTTTTTTTTTTTATTATCTAGCTCTTGCAGCTCCCCCCACTCCGGCGCTGAAGGGGTTAACCAGCCTCTGTGGGTCGAGGAGTCTGAGCTGCACAGATTTAATCAATAATTTCTATCAGCCCCTGGCCCAAGAAATCAGCAGGGGGTGGGCTGGGGCTGCAGGGAGGGGGGGGGTCTCTCTGGCTAGGAGGGGAGGTGTAGGTTGAGACGCCGGGGGGTAGGGAAAGGGCTTTCGATCACGTTTCAGCAACACGAGACAGGGGCGTACATCATGATTAGGGGCTGTTCCCACGATCATAAGAAGCCTATAGGGGAATATTTATGTCTCCATGAGTAGCCCCAGCACCGGGGATTTATAGCATGGTAATTGTGAGCCTTTTACACATGATTACAGCATAAGGAAGCATTTACTTAATGGTCGGCGCTGTGTTCGTCAGTAAGGGATAGAGCCGATGGAAGCGAGGAGGAGGAGGTGGTGGTGGTGGTGTAGGAGGAGGAGAGCTGCAGGACACCCCGACTCCTCCAACAAGCCATAAATCCACGCTACAAGCAAGCTAGCCTGCACTATCATGTCATTCCTTTCATTACTACACGAGCTGAGTGCACCACTGTATATATACACACCTTCTATAGCTGCAGCCCACCTCCCAACCCCCAACCCAGAAATATTGATGGTACGCGGATGGTCTAACGCCCGTGAAAAATGTAGCATTCGGAAAAAAAAAAAAACTAAATTTCACTTGTAGTGATATTGACATGCCGCTGACATCTCGGCCTGTTCAGATTTTAATGAGACGTCGTTCGATAACTCTCAGAAATGCAAACAAGCTCAGGATGCCTAAACGCTAACAGGCCCCTGTAATCTCAAGCTGACAAGAGTGCATCCCCGAGTCAAAACATTTCCCTCAGATAATGATTTCAGAGCGGAATGTATGCAGAGGTTTCATGGGCCAGATTTATTCGTGTCGAGTGCTTAAGTTTCAGAAACTCGGCTGGATGTCAGGGCAATCACGCACGCACACGGGTACCCCGCCGACCCGGCCCTCACGCCGCGGTCGTGACAATAGCTATGAGGGAAAAAGACTCGTGGAAGGTCACACTTATTTCTCAAGCACTCGGCTAACGAGATAAATTTGCCACAGTGAGTTTGGAGGAGTGAGGGGCCGTCGTACAGTAAACATCAGCAGCGGCAGCCCTCACTGTGTGAGGTGTTTCTCAATAGGAAGATATAAGCCAATCTGTTTTCAGAGCAAAAGGCAGCATTTGTGGTTAATATAATGTGTGTGTGTGCAGCGTGTCAGCGTTGTGTCTGTGTCAGTGTGTGTGTGTGTGTGTGTGTGTTTGAAATATAGGATTTCAAGGCTTTTGCCGGCTGATATGTTCATCTAATCAAGATCAATAATAGAGTCAATAATAGAGTTCATAAACCTGGTTTTCTTAGAGCAAGTGGAGAAGTCTGGCATGGCAGCAGGATTATTTCACTGTGTTTCCAGTAGTTTGATATTTCAAGATATTTTAAAAACAAAATCTTTATTTTTTGTCCAATTCTAGATCCTACAGTTACAACAGTCAACACTGTTATGTGTAAGAATAAAACATAAAATTTGATTTTTTTTTTTTTTTTTTACAGTTTAATACCAGAAATGAGAAATTAATCAGCAAATACTTTGTTGAATATTATTCACAAATACTTTGCACGGCCAAATTAATGCAGAATAAAGAAAAAGAAAGGATGCTTTTGTTTCCAGTTTGCTGGCTGGTATTAAAAGTCTGCTGTCTGCACAAGTCCATCCATCCCATCCCTCTGTGTGTGTGTGTAGGCATGCACGTGCGTGTTGAGTGCACACAACCCAGTGCTTACACTTAGAAACGCCTTTGATACCATCAGCAAAACAGTCGCTCAGCCACACAGCGCTGATTGAAACCTCTTTAAAGTGCGTGTGCATTTAGGTAATTGCATGACTCCCCCAAATATGTTTCAGTCCACTTAAGGCTTCTAAACACCCGGGGCAATGCCGACTCTGCTTGTTTCACTCACCCCTGACGTAACCCGCCTTTAATAGAAAATAAATTAGTTCCCCCTAAAGTGATTATTGCTCACTCACTGCCGCCACATGTAAATGACTTTTATGAGAAACTAATGATGTTGAAGTGTCTACTAAGGTAAAGGGAAGAGAGGAAGTGGAGGGAGATGGAGGGAGGAAAGGGAGAGAGAGAGTGAGGGGAGGGCGGGGAGGGGAGGGTAGTTGGCTCGGTACACAAAGGCAGAGGTTGGTGTTGTGTTTCCTGTAAATACAGAATTACAGCGTGTTCGAGGTGAAAGGTTCAGCGATGGATATGCAGAGGAACATGCAGCCTGAATTCAAAATGCACGTCTGATTCTCAAAATGGATCTGAGCTCAGCCCACACACGTCAGGCTATTTTTCCTCCTCACTGGACTAAAATGCCTTTTTCATTATGTTCATTTTTATTTATTTATTTGTTGTTGGGTTTTTTTTCAGGACATTTTTTATTTTATTTGAGACTTTTCCAGAGCGAGTATTGATTATATAATTGAGCGGCCAGCGATGTTTAACCCAGACCCTGAGTTTTTATTTTGTGGTCGGCGTAAGCAAGACTCGCATTAAAACAAAAATTACCAGGAGGCTTCATCACCTCTATTACCACTTTGAATATGGCCAACTTTGACACTGAGCTAATACTTTCAGGAATAATGAGATAATGTTTTATCCTCCCTGGACCACAGCATTAAAAATAGACAAAAATTATATCAAGGCAAGAAAAAAATAGTCTGCCTAAAAGATAACAACAGTAATTAATTTATTGCCTTTTGATCAGCTGATCCCTCTACGTGAATTGATCTTTAAACGTGTCTGGCCTCTCTCTCGTTTCACTCCAAGTTTTTCACTCACCGCTCTCTGAGAGTGTAGTCCAACTGAAAATGTAAAACATATATGGACAAGTTAAAGCCAGATTATAAGTGCTGGAATAGTTTTAACTGCCAAAATATAATATACCATAATGAGATGCAGTAATTTTCCTTGTAGCAGATGTAAAACGTGGGCTGAAAATCATTACTGTTTGTCAGTCGATGACAAGCTTACACTGTCTGTCTCTAAGCCAGATCTGTGTTAGCATGTTTTTTTATAAAAAGGGGTCGTAATAAAGACCATGAAGGGGAACGTCAGAGCTGCGGCCTGCATGTAGTTATCTGTTTCCTCCCAGCAGCTCACTGGCAATGAGATGTGAAAGGTTCCACATCTTGATTCCTTTACAGAACAATGGAGCAAGCTGCTGATTCATCTCTTTTAACTAATCAAAGTTGCTTAGCTAATCTGTTTTCTTTCAACAAATCCACTTTCCCTCAGCCTAATCCATTTGTCCTAGTTAGCCTGCCAGTCTGTTAGCTAACCCGTTTCGCCTTTCCTTTTTTAATTTATCTTTCATCCGTCTGCCCGCAGCCTGCAAGCGGAAGGAGCAGGAGCAGAGCAAGCTGGAGCGCAATCAAGGCCCAAAGCGCACCAGGCTGGTGTTCACGGACCTGCAGCGGCGCACGCTCTTGGCCATCTTCAGGGAGAACCACCGCCCGACCAAAGAGCTGCAGGTTACCATCTCCCAGCAGCTGGGCCTGGAGCTCTCCACCGTCAGCAACTTCTTCATGAACGCCCGCCGACGCAACATCAACAAGTGGGCAGACGAGGGCCGTCCCTCCTCCACGGGTTCCTCGGGCTCCAGCATTTCCTCCTCCGCAGTGTCCTGCAGCACGGCGTGATGACGGACTGCCGAGGAGGTGCGGTGGGGAGGGCGCCGAGGGAGCTAGGGGGCACATAGACTGGTCTAGGCAGAGATCAGCCGTAATAAATGTCCTCCTCGTTATCAGAAGGAGCGACGGAGCCAGCGATTGTAGATGATATTATGAAGATGAAGCATTTTCCCAAACCAAAGTTGATCGCTTCCTTGAAATGGAAGGGGGGCGATACCCAGAGTGATATGATCGCAGGATGTGAGGTCCTGCCTGTATAGACAAGGGTGCAAAGATTATTTGACTCATAGAAGAGTCACACCCTTACATAGACGCCATCTCATTGCATTATTTTGATTATGTAGAATAGAGATAATGAGGGTATTACAAATCAGGAGGAAGCATATTTTGATGTACCTTCAAATCTGTTGTCATCTCTCCAAACGTGAAGAATCAAGATGTCGTTTGCTCGTATCTGGAGAGCGCCATCGTGTAACATCTTAATCAAAACTGTTCACCATCATCCAAAGACGTTAATCGTGCCCCGGTGTGCTCCACAGATATGGTCCTGTCGGTTTTTCCTCGAGAATCAAGGCGAAAGAGGAAGAAAAGGCGTTTTTTTAATTGTTTTTTTTTTTTTTTTTTTTACTTGGACATTTTTATTCTGAAGAACCTAATTTCCCTTTCTTAGCATGTGTTTCCATGGTGATGGTTCCCACGTCTGTGTGACGTTGTCTCGAGTCCAGAGCCTGGAATCATCAGGAGGGCTCTGTAGCGTCTATAACTTCCAGCAGTCAATCATTTTACTGTCAACAGGAGCCTTGCCTGTGCTTTGTGAGGATGGTCCCGCCTTGAATGAATCAGAGTTTTCGAGGTGCAGGGGGAAGCGCAGAGCATCTCGCTGTACGCCCGGACAGAATCAATAACAAGTAGGACGCAGGAACGGACTTGTTGGTGCAAACGTCCAGCTTTAAGACTCTCACCGAGCTTCCAAACGTGAGCTCCTCAGCCATTTTTTTGACTCAAAATCAAGCCACAAAAAAAAAGAAAAATGACAAACGGCCTTTGAACACGAAGGCGCCGCTGTAAAGAGGTACACTTGACACAATGTATAGTGACATTGTCCTATTTTTTCCACTCATTTTCAAACTGTACACACCTCTGCTCCATATTGAAATCTTTGTTTTTTTTTTACAGATGTCTAGAAAATGGAGGAATGTGATTCTTTCAGCCCTTTTTGTACAGATTTCAAGCACATCGCTCTATTTATAAAAACACATTGGAAGCACGGGGCAGTTTGTTTCAGCCCTGCTGACATACAAGGTCATTTTTTGGTCCACAAAGGAAAGGCTTTAACATGCCTCCTTATAGCCAATAGTTAAATCAAACCGAGATCCTTTTAAATGCAATTGCTGATCTGATCAATGTATTTATTACTGCATTTGTGTATTTATTATTTTCCCCTTTTCTTTCCCTGTTTCTATTTATTTGGTTATTTATTTATGCTAATCTATATACTGTAAGTATTTATTTAACAATGCTCTGTATGTCTGTGTGAAACTGAAGACTTTTTCTGATGGGCACTTTTAGCTGTAGAATCCCATCGTAATACCAAAGATTAACATTGCGTCCCTGAATGTACGGCCTGAGTCCCTGAACCCGAACCCAACCTGATCCAGCCCGAACCCCATACCCCCCAGTGATGTTACGTATCTCTCTATCTTTGAGGCCTGGCCTTTGTTTTTTGTAGAATAATGGGGATTTCTTTACTCTTGCAATTGTCTCTGCGGTCAGCTCTTAACGTCAAGGCCAAAGCTTGTTTGAATGTTGTGATAATATTTATAATTAATAACACTATGAATAATGACAATAATAATGATGATGTTGATACCAATAATGACAACAATGACGTGGCATCCCATAGGTTCACAGGTTGCTTGTAAAGTTGTGTTCAGACCAATGCCATCTGGCGGACTGTGTCAGTGTCTGGGGACCCACTTAAAGCGCTGTCTGAAGGTCCCATCGAGTGTGAGTCCTTCAGGGTCACATGCAAACATGCGTACTGTTTGTCTGCCTGGGGAAATGCATGGTTGTGAACCCCCCCCGTTCCCTCCCATTCCCATCTCCCTCACCTGCCCCCCTCCTCCCCAGTGCAGTTCAGACAGTCCTGTCTATGTCCAGCTTGATTGTGATCTTACTGTCCTCCACAAACCTTCTGCCAGTTGTCTCAGTTCCAAGACGGTTCACTCCTGATTTTGGGAGGTTCTTTAGATTTGAGAGGTTCCCTGTCTTGCGTGGATCTTGGGGTTGTCTCCCTGTGTGGGGATTCACTCTTGGTTTAAGAGGTTCTTAAGATTTGAGAGGTTCCTTGACTCATGTGGCTCCAGGATCAGGATCGTGTTCCTCTACACCTTAGGTCCATGCTGACCAAGTTTGGAAGGTAGTTCACGTTGTTCCTGCTCTTTAATGTTCTTTAAGGTTTCTCTCAAGTCCCCTGAGAGATTTGTTCCTCATCTTTTGAAGATCTCTAGTTAAGTTGCAATGCCGCTCAGGCTTCCTGAACTTCCCGAGGAGTGTGAATCCGTGAAGTTGTCGCAAAGGCTTTCGAGGCTTATGAGGTTTGTCCATGGCCGTCATCCCCCTGCAACTCACACAGGCATAAGTGACTTGATTTTCCGGTGTTTTAAATGCTGAAAGCCTAAATCAGGAGAGATTGTCCAGGATCTGATTCATTGACCCGGGTGTAATGCTGCCAAAGAGTGTTGAGGCTAGATTGGTCATTTTCCACCCTCTCTCTCTCTCTCTCTCTCTCTCTGTCTGTCTGTTTCTTTTCTTCCCTCGCTCTCTCTGTCTCTCTCTCTCACTGTCTTTAACATTGTAAGGGGTGGGTTGCCAGGGCCCCCTTAACAGCGTGCACTTGAAAGACGGGCGGTCATGAAAGAGGCCATCGACTTTTTCGCAGACTTCAAAGGCAAGGTCTTTTTCATCCCATCTCCTCTCTGGGTATCTGGTCTGGGGTCCGCTCTCGGCCAGACCTGTGGGGTTTAGGGGGCATTCAAAGAGGGCGGAGGGAGATCAGAGAGGAGGCGGAATCATCCAGAACGAGGACAGTGGTAGTGGTGTGTGTGTGCGTGTAGAGGTGGGAGGGGGGTTACTCGAGGAACAGGAGGTGTTGGAGTAGTGGGGCATGGAGCTGAATTAAACTTTAATGAGCAACAATTGTAAGCATGCTGGGAGCAAGGGGGGGGGGGGGGGGGGGGGGGGGGGGGGGGGGCAGTGGTCGGGAGGTGCAGTTGAATCTGTGCAGAGGGAAAAAATGAAAAATAAAAGAGCTGGGAGGCTCCTCTGCCGACCCCTGCTCTCTACTGTCATTGTATCAAAGCTGAGGTGACACCTTTCAGGTTTGCCTTTGTCTTGCTGACTGGAAGCCTAAAATGGAGACAGAGCTTTTTGTATTGAGCCACCTTCTGCTCAGTGTCAAGCAGGGGAGCTCTTCCCTTTCTGTACAGAGGGGAGGGAGGGAGGGAGGAGGGACTCCATTTGGCTGCTGCAGGTGATCCGCATTGCCATTTTAGCCTGGGGCACCCCCTAGTGGCGTTTACAGAAACTTGACCCTGAAAGCAAGGCTGGCAGCCGAGGCCTTTGCCGAGCGAGTCTGAGGGGAACGTAAATAATGGAATAGCAGAACTGAAAGCTAACATATACTTTCAGAGTAAAAAAATAAATAAAAGACCAAAAAAAAATTTTTTTGATAACATTTAAACCAAAAAAAAGAAAAACAACCAAAGATTGATGGGTAACTGCTGAATCGTGATCATGGGTAGTTTTAGCAGTTCCCTATCAGAGCTACAGTAGCACTCAGAGGATTCAAAAAAGCACCAGTGGGGTTCCGCGTGCTGAGTATTTATGTTGCATAAGACAGTATTATGTTGAGCTGGAACTGAGAAACTGACATGAGGCAGTGTCTTCAGATGGAAGTCTTTTGACTCTGTGAACCCCAGTGTCCCCTGTCTGTTCCCGTCCTCACCCCTGTGTGTACATGAAGACTTTACCCATCTACCTCAACTGTGTGAGATGTTGTGTGGCAAAGATATTCCTTAACCAAAGAATCCATCCTGTCAGGGTGTCTGTCTTATCTATCCTATCTATCAATCTATCTATCTTGTCCGTCCATCCGTCTCTTCTTCATGCCTTTTACTCCAAACCGAACGTGCTGGAATCAATCCCTAACAGGGGCCGAACGCGGCCCCCTGTCCAGCCAAAACCTAAGTCCAGTATGCTAGAGTGTCCCATTGATCCATGCTCTGTATATAAATACAATTCTCAAGACCAAAAAAAAGGAGGTGACAATCCAAGCAAGGAGGATCTTGCTGTAATCAACGTTGCCTATTCCTTGTTTTCCGAGAACTAGAATCATGTACCAGAAAAAGCCCAAAAATCAAGCACCCACCCCAAGATAAAAAAGGTCAGAGGAGACAGAAGCTATTTTTCCACATTTGTAAGCCACCCCTCCCAACCCTGTTTTTTCCGAAATGTTTAGTGTAGTTGAAATACTGTTCGATCCCACTGTTGTAAGTAGGAATTAATGAAATCCATTCAAAAAGCTTTAAACGGGAACGAGCTGAGGGAAATATTATATTTGAGTCTAAGTTTCCTCAGCTTGGACTCGGCCCACCATGCTTTATCGTGCCATTCTTGTCCATGTGTTAGACTTACTAATGAATGTGGCTAACCAACCAAAGGCTTTAAAAAAAAAATACACAACACTTTAAACGTCAATCATGGTGGGACATTTTGTATCAACAACTAAAGAAAATCCCTTTGAATACCTCATGTGAAAATTGTTTGTTGTGATGTTGCACTAAAAAAATAAAAATGACTCATTTGTAACCCAACACTGTGCTCGGCTGTGCTTTGTTTCAGGTGACTCCCAAATCTTTGCCAGATGAAGTCATCCTTGTAGTAACTTGTAGTATTTCTTTATTGATTATGTCATCCAAGATAAGATACGGCAAACAGTAAGTTACATATGGTCATTGTTTTCTTCATCACCAGAGCCGTGTAAATAACATGGGCAAAGCAGGCAAAGCAGGCAAAGCAGGCCATTGCTTGGGTCTCCTGATCTTTGAGCAGCCCCCCCTAAGAACCCCCTTACATTCTCTATGATAGTTCAAAACCTTTTAAACAAGACCCCATGCCCCTAGCTTCCCTTCTATGAGGAGCCCCCCAGGTTCCTTTTACCTGTGGCCCCCATAATCTTTAGAGACACTGCTGCTGACATTCCTGGCCCTACACTAATTTCTCTCAAATAGCCTCACGCTGTTTATTTGGAAAGTTTTGCTTATTCGCTTCAAATCTAAATTTGGCTTTGTAGATTAAAACAAACACACAGCAAAGGTTTTTTTTTTTTTATCATCAGCCACGACAGACACAGAGAATTATTTATGTTTCACCGGTTTTATTGTTGCCCCTCTGAACATTTTAAGATACATCAATAATACTGGAATCAAACCAGCAGCATGTTAGTTCAGCATTAAGACGCAAAACAAGGTTAGTTGCAACAAGACAGAACGAGACAATCCGGTCCATCAACCATGACTTCTCATGTTTGTGCTTCACTGTTATGTTCCTGAACAGGCCGTTCCCATGTTCTCTGACTGTCGTGCAGCACAGCGGTCAATAGTGTTTCACTGTCACTCTCACTCATGCGCGCTCACTCAATGACGTACAACTCAAGTTAATCTTGGTAATGTCTAAAATTTGGCAAAAATAAAAACGCATTTATTTCTTTTAATTCTTTAGTCCTCGATCGGGACTTTCATTCTCGCGTGTGCATGATAACCTCAGTTGCCCATAGGCAGCTTGTACATGCTACATCAACATGTGCACAAATATCTGCCAGAGACACGGGTATTGATTTTGACGTTCCCTGGTAACATGTAAAAGCTAAATTGACCAACACACCAATTTCCCACGTCAATGGATTCCTTTCAGACGGCTTTTATGGCAGGTTTAACAGCTGCTGGGGCAAAAATCACTTCCTTCACCTCCACTGCGTCGCAGCACAGACGTGATGTTTACCGAGAGTAAGCCTATATATGGATCCAAACCTGTCTGAGCTCCAACAACAAGTGCATATATTTCATTATTACAGGCTTTAAAATCACATGAACACGAGTTTCATCGATGGCTGTTAGAGTAAAAAAATAATAAAAATAATAATAATCAGGAATTAATCTGAAGCGAGTTGTGTTTTGCTTCT
Source organism: Pseudorhombus dupliciocellatus (assembly GCA_016785235.1). Lineage (NCBI taxonomy): Eukaryota > Metazoa > Chordata > Actinopteri > Pleuronectiformes > Paralichthyidae > Pseudorhombus > Pseudorhombus dupliciocellatus. Next base: position 2,916,156 of record JAFBJW010000280.1, read on the forward strand.
CTTTGCTTCGCTGCTACATGATGGGATAGGAGCAGTACAGGGCGATGCCACACTGGTTGTTCTTGTTGCGCGACATCCGGATGTAGCCCTTGTCTCCGAAAGAGGTTCCCCAGCTGGAACGACGAGAACAGAAAAGAACAGCACGTATTAAAAAAAAAAAAAGTGGACAAGGCTCCTGGGGTATTGACATGTTTTGTTTTAACTGTTCTTATTTAAATGTGCCATCTTAACTCAGGGCAACTCCATGAAGAAGCTAAATAACTTGAGCACAGCAACAGATCAGAGTTTCTGTTCGCTCTCTGCTTGTGCTTCATTTTCATTCCAAAATTCCTCGATACGTAACTGAGTCCAGTAAACACACTGCCTCCCTAGTGTATTCTGAATCCTGCTGACAGCACACACTGTCTGGTGAGGACAATGGACGAGTGTTCCAATCAACAGAGGTGGTTTGTTGTAAAAAGTAAATATTCCTATTCATTTTATTTAGACATCTGAGAATGCTCATGACTTCAGCAGCGTCTGACACAACGGCAGCGTTACATCATCGCTGTCGTGACACAACTCAACCAGCCTGAATTTGTATTTATATGGTACGATGGCCACGCCCACCTCCCCACAGCTGCGTCGTCAGGTGAGTTGAAGATGGCTGCCTCAAACCACAGTATGTACAAAATGACTTCATGATATAGCTGTGCAAAAGAAGTGGACTAATGATTATTGATTATTATGTTACATCAAGCACGTTTTAATATTGAAGAACTTCGTAGTGAGTTCCTGCCCATAACAACCATTAACACGTGCAACTACGAGGAAGCTAAGAAGAAAATCACTGTGGTGCAAAACCTGATAAAACCGCTGCCACCACTTTTTCTGTTTCACACTGTCAGTGTGACTGAGGTCGGAGAAAACCTCTGCTTCTTCCTGGCTGCATCTCTTTCTGTTTCTTCATCGCTCCTTCTCTGAGCAACTTTTGCGACATTTTATGCTACAACAGCTGGACTTCCCTGTTTCACTTCCTGTATATAATCTGACGCATCAGACCAACTAAAAGGAGACACATCCATTACACATTATCTGTGTGAGACGTCTCACCTGTTCTTCACCAGCCAGTAGTCCTGCCCCCCATCAGTGCCGTAGCCCACAGCCAACACCCCGTGGTTCACTTTCTTGGTGCAGGTTGGGTCGTTGTACACTCCTGCAACGGGCGCATTTTAAACAGTTTAATAAAACACAAGTATTCAGACGTTCTCACTCCCCTCCATCTGAGAGCATGACGGCGTGTCACCTACCGCTCCTGTAGAAAGCAAATGTGGGCCTCGTGGCGTCGATAGCCACTGAGATGGGCCCGACGAGGGCGAGCGCCTGCTTCAGAGCCCCCTCGTCGCCCTCAGGCAGGACGCTGTACCGGGAGCAGTTGGCGGCGCGGTAGGACGGGTTGTAGAGGCACTGCTGCATCTGAAGTGCGGAGATGAAACTGACTCACACAGCAGCACAGCCACCAGGGGGCGTCTTTCCAAACAAAACATAAACTTTGTTCCATTTGAGGAAGCGATGAGATCATTTGGACTTTAGACCGTAGACCGGCTGGAGGCTGGCTGCAGTTAAGGCCACGAACCCGCCCTCCTCCATGTTAGCCAGTGGAACATAAACCAAACTTAGACGTGGTGACTGACAGCTCAGACTGACGAGGTACAAATGACAGAATTTCCTCATAACCGGTGTGTTTTAGCTTTTTTTTGGGGAGGAAGAAGAAGTGGAGACGTGTCATCCATTAGTTTGAGATTCTTTACGTGGTCCAAATAAAACTTTTAAAACTAAAACGTAACGTTTTATTGATTTGATTGTTGCTCTGCTCATTAAGACACTGTTTTGCTTTGCAGAGGTTTTTTTTTTTTTTTTTAACTTTTGGTCTGAATTAGTGCCACGACACGTCCACGAGGCTGCAGCAGCGGACCTGCCCTCCTCCTCCTCCTCCTCCTCCTCCTCGTCCACACAGCACTGAACCAGAAGGAGCCTGGAGGACAAACATGTTGTCCGCTCCGATTAATTTATTGTTGCTCCAAAGAGACATTAACAGCCGACCACAGACAAGTGAGGAGAGTGTTGCTGTCTGCAGCCTGGAGGGCTGTGCTTAACTTATTGTTGCTGTTCGTACACCCACACAGTTTGTCTCGCACAGGAATCCTCTCACCGTAAACCTGAGCTTGCACTGGTTTCCTCCACGTTCACACTTTAAAGAACATCATGTTTTTATTTTTCTCTGAAACTGAGAAAACAGCACAAAGTACAAAGGAAGTCAGTCTGTCATCTTGGGATTTGAATCCCTGCTGGCTGTTGTGTGAACGGGTACTGAAACAAATGATACTGGCCACGTCTGTGGTTGACTAATCTGACACCTGATTGGTTGTCATTGTAAAAATAGAAATGATAAAATGAAGTGGACACATTTATATGTCTAAAAATATTTGTCTGAATCATAACTCAACTCAGTACCGAGAAGATCTGTGAATCCTTCCCTGAAGCGTGAAAGAAACCGGCTTTATGTTGCAAACTTAAAATGAAATTTAATTTCCTCACCCGTCCTCTGTATGGGTACGAGGCCTCTGAGTCGATGCCCTGGTTGTCGATGACGTACTGGAAGGCCGAGTCCATGAAGCCCCCTTTGCAGCCTTTGTTGCCGTACTTCCAAGAACAGTCCACCAGGTTTTGGGGGCTCAGGTCCACCAGCTTCCCCGTGGTCTTGGCCAGCTGGCCCTCGAGGGCCCCTGCAGCGCTGAAGGCCCAGCAAGAGCCACATGAACCCTGGATTTGAACAAGCTGTGTTACTGTAAGGGCATTAACACCAACTCCCAGCTTCAGACGTATCCCTGAAGACGTACTTCATAAAATAACATCAACATCAAATCAGAATATTCTGCATTCGTTTGTACACATTCACAAGTTTGTGCAGATGAATCCACTGGAGGTTGGAGTTGAAGAGTTTAGGAGGTTAAAGAACTTTATGTGAATTATATTTAACTTGTTGTAAAATCAATACTCATGAGTCTGTGGCTGAATGAGGCTCAGCATCAGCTGGAATGAGTCAGTTTGGAAAATCAGTTCTTTACTTGAATATTTCAAACACAAGAAATACATTAAAAAATATCGACTTTTGTTTTTGACTCCTCACAAGTTCTCCCAGCGACCAACTAAAGAAAAGGTCACCCTTTTATTTCACTTTATTTTTTATGCCCATTAACCAACATAGTAAAAGACGCTTTGATGTAAAACAGTTTGAATGTAGTACTTATAGTTAAACTAAATATCGTCTGCAGTGAGAACTGACTGGAGGCTACAGAAAATTTATCAAGACAAAAAAAAACAAATATTTGGATGCATCAAAACTAAGCTTCAACAGTTAAGAGAAGTAAGAAATATTCTATAAAGTAAACTAATATCTGATTAACAGTAAGTATATTGTGTATAAGTACATGCAGTGTACTTATATACATTTTTACTGAGGTGAATATTTTAGGGAACCAATACCAGTGAACGGCTCTTTGACCATTGGAGTCATTACATTTTACTGCTGGAAGTCTTATGCAGTGTGACCACTTCCTGTTTCTACAAAAGAAGGAGGAGGAGGCACGTGTGGGTGTTGTCGGGTCCTCGCTGATGGTAGCGCTGACACTTTACCTGCATTTTGACGCTGGTGACGCAGCCTCGGAGTCTCCAGTCCACCGAGGCTGGAAGATCAGCGTCTGACGTCCCCAGGAAAGGAGATGGCGCCCTCTGGATGTCGGCAGGTGGCGTGAGCGTGGCGTACGACTGCATGATCTCCTCTGCTGTCTGCCAGGAAGTAGAAAACACTGAAGAACTGAAGTGAAACGACTCGGATTCATTTACCAGTGTTTTCACTACAATTGTTCTGATTTGACTTTGGAGTTTTGAACAATCTATTACACAGTTAAATAAAAAACACTCATCTGGGCTGAGAGAGGAGACAACATCAGGGCTTCAGCATTTAATGTATTAATCGATGATACTTGATATCTACATGAACTGGGATCAAATTTGATGCTTGATTTTTATTTCTTAGTGGTATCATTCGGAGGGGGTGTCTTCAACCACTTTCTGACCAAACAATAAATCGATAAATCATCCACAGCGGAATCAATAAAGACAATAATCGCTGATCTCAGCCCCAGTGTGAGTCACTGATCAAATGACGACCAGTGAGTTTGATTGTTTCTCTCACCAGGTCTCCCATGTGGTTCATGCTCAGGTCGTAGCTGTGAAGCCCCATTGAGGCCTCCAGGTTGTGCTTGGTGATCAGCATCAGGTTCTTCTCCCACAATTCCCGGCGGCGCACGTCCTCCGTCTCAACACAGAAACAGGAACAGAGCAAGAGGTCAAACACTAAATGACTTGATGATAAATGTGAAATCTGCAAACACACAGATTTGATTTGCTGTCTCATGTCTGTGACTGGACAGTTTAACAAACAGGAAGCACCTCGTCTCGATACGTCCTCTTGTGAGTCTTCTTCCACAGCTCCCAGTGGTCATCCAGTCGGACGTCCATGGCTGCGGCCTGGACACACAGGGAGACGAGCAGCAGGCTGGCCAGCATCATGCCTGTGAACACTCATATTATTACAATTCATATTAAATGCGTTTCTTTCTTTTTCTTTCTTTTTTTTTTTTACATCCTTGGAAATATATTGATTATCTTCAGTTTACAAAGACAGTATTTAGTTTCTACTTCAGAAATTATTTTATAGTTTTAAGCCAAAACGGAGACAAACCAGTTGTTTGGAGAAATGTAAACCTCGTGAAATCAACATTCAGAAATACTGGAACCAATAAAAACCTCATAACCAAGTTTCAAATATCTACATGTAAAATAAAAATACCACTACACAGAATGGGGTAATAAAAAATAAAATACATAATTTATAATCTTGTCATGGTCTTACAATTACTATGACTAGTACCAGTAGTAAGAGTAGTATCCACCACCTGTGCGTCTTAGAGATATATTGTTAGTACAGTTTTACTCTTCAGTACCTCCACCTGTTGTCTCGACACTAAATCAGAAACGAAAGTAAAACTTTTCTCATTTGATCCGTTTTTTAAATCGACAGTTGAAGTTTTCGTGTCGATACAAAGAGAAGCATAATATTGATAAGTTTAAAAGCTGAAACTTTCTCTCACCTCGTTCACTCGATGTCTTCGTCCTGCTTTCTGCGCTGAAACGTTTTCCTGATTCATCACAAAGAGGAACCTCAGGTCACATGCGCAGAGCTCTTCTTCCTCAAACACAGAAACCTGATGGCCCCCTCACCTGATCCTGAACTCAGAGGAATTAACACAAACTTCCAAGCATCTGTTTCCCGAAAGGCTCAGAAATAAAGCAGATAATAAACCGAGAACGTAGATTTTCATTTAAATTCACAAAACTCAACACAGTGATTCGAATTTAAGACGCCTCAACATTGACCTCTGGAGGCTGCAACCTGAACAACATCCCACCGAATTTTATCAAACATTTTATCCACAAAATCTCAACTAAAAACACCGAATTAGCCAAATTTATAAATATATTCTTACTAAGAAAAAAAACCATCAATATCAATATTACTTTTTCAAATGTATATATATCAGATCTAAAATATTCCAGATGAATTGATAAATTGTTCAATAGTGTAGATGTTATTGTCAATAATCACATAATAAGAATAAAAAAAATCCAGACTTAATCTCAGTGTCTTTGCGAGAAGTCAGAATCAGATCGTGTCATTTTTTGGCTCAACATTGTATTCATTTTGAAATCTGTTAAAGCTGTGTTTGTTGGTATATTAACATATTAACATTCTGCATGTTTATTGTCTGACTATTTGCTGACATCAAAAAATACTGCATGATTCAGTCGAATTCAAAATGAAAATTTTATTCAAGTTAATAGGAAACATCAGTTTCCAGTTGAATCATCAGGAAAGTGCAGAACAGAACAACAACAACAATAGTGATCGGGTGAGAAACTGGGATTTGAAAGGTGTGAGGAGTGAAGGAGGAGCCTCCATCATTGCCCAGCAATGTTTCCTCCTCACAGATGATTAAACTTAAAGACGTGAACACTCTCAGAGCAGACAGACAGCAGGAAGCTCAGTCTGCTCCCTGTGGAATTAACCTGAGGTGAGTTTCTAAGACCACGTCCACGCGTGAGCTGTTTCTCTCTGACGTCTTCTGCTCTGGAGATAAAACCTGAAAAGACTTCAGGCCTTCAAAGTGCCTCAAATACCTCGAGAACCAAACGTCCCCATTTCTATAGACCAAAAACATATATAGTCCAAAAACACTGAACTCCTATTAAAAACCGGAACACATTCACTCAAAATAAAACTAGTCCAATTTGAATTTAGAAAAAAACACATTTGTTATTTGACATTAATTTGTTAGAAACGTTGGTGGTTTGGGGAGGAGCTCTCATCACATCATCTGATCAAAGCGCCTTCATCCTCCTCCAAGCCACCGTCCCCTCACATGATGGGGTAGCTGGCGAGGTTGGCGATGCCGCAGAGGTTGTCCCGGTTCCGAGCCATCAGGATGTAACCCTGTTTGCCCCAGCGCTCGCTCCAGCTGTGACAGAGAAGGAAGGAGAGAGAGAGGGAGGTGAGGGGGAGTCAAACAGAAGCGTCCTGTCTGACACACAGGCGACGCGTCCCACCTGTTCTTGACGATCCAGTACTTCTTCCCCTTGGAGCTGATGCCGTAGCCGACCGCCAGCACGGCGTGATTGATGTCGTCTTTGTTGCAGTTGCGGTCGTAGTAAACGCCTGAGCACATGGAGGAGGAGGAGCAGAGACCCTGAGCAACTGGCTCTTAAAATTGACCTTAAAAGAATAAATCTGCTCTATCTGCTAAGATATTAAAGTTGTTGTTAAATGTTGAGTGTGTGGGATTTAGTGATATCTAGTGGTGAACTTAATATTGCAGGTAAGGCTATAAATGAAGAATAAAGAAATAATAAATAAAGAAAACAACCATATCTTAAACAGTTCCTGTGAAAAGATCCTTGAAGCTAACTGCTAAGCTAACACACTGAACCTTAAAAACCTCTCACTGCGTTCATGGCAGGATGTACAGTTTTTAATTTCTCAATATGAATATGTGAAAGGGTTAGAAGCAAAAGGCCCATTTTTGATTGGAATGACAGAGAATGTTAATAATGGACAGACGGGCCAGTGATCGCTTCCCTGACCTCTCTGGTAGAACTGGAAGCTGCTCTGTGTGGCGTCGATGCCGACCGACACTGGACCTGCTTTAAACAGGGCGACCGCCAGAGCTCTCTCATCGCCCACGGGCACCTCCTTATAGCCTTTGCACTCAGCTGCCATTCCTGAGGAGTTGTAGCTGCACGGCTGGTTCTACAGAGGAGACGGGTGGAGACATTAGGTTCTAGTTTTTGAAACTGTTCAAAGACGCTTTAGAGATTATTGTAAACGTTTGTTTGTGCAAGAAGTGGAGTCATTGAAAAGGAAGCGTTTCAAAGTGTCAGTTGGACCTCCTCACCTCCCCGACGTACGGGTACGCCTCCTCGGAGTCGATGCCTCCGTTCTCCTGGACGTACTTGAAGGCGGTGGTCATGTACCCTCCCCCGCAGCCGTTGTTCTCCTTTACACAGTCCACCAGGTTCTGAGGGCTGAGGTCCAGCAGCTGACCCGTCTTCTTGGCCAACTGGCCCTCCAGGGCCCCGGCGGAGCTGAAGGCCCAACAGGAGCCGCAGGAGCCCTGACGAGGGAAAGAGGCAGCATGTTTCTCCTCCTGTCTGTCCACTAGAGGGCGGAATGTGACCACCGAAAATTCTATTTTGGTTCAAGTCACATCCTTCAACTGAGCTCAAACACAAAGCACTTTAACAGTTTTTGTTTGATCCTTCAAACGGACAGACCATGAGCGGAGCGGAGCGGGAGGCAGGGGAGTCAGAATCACTCATTACCAACAGGAAGCTGAGACACACTCATCATACCCGCAGGTCCCTGTGTCAGACACTAGGGGGCGACAGCAGCCTCCACATCGACTCTTTATTTCATTCTGTTCTCGCAAATTCATCCATTTACAAAAAGCAGCGACTTAAAAAGGTGGAGAAATAAGGAGTTATAATATATTGAAGGTAAATATCAACATACTAAATTCTGTTTTCCCATCTTTTCATATTTTCTCAGATGAATCTGCTGATTATTGATGGTTTTTCTCACTTTCACACGTATATCCTCTTGAATCACGAGAAAATCACCAGTGTTTCCAAAATCCTCTAAACACATCATCCCCTGCTGAGACTCAACAGGAAATAGAATCTTTAATTAACTTCAGTTACACGAACTCTTCCTCTATTGAGCAGCTGCGGTTTCAGTTTGACCCCAAAACCGACACAGTGAGTCAGAGCTCATGTGATTACTGAGGTGGTGAAGGTGTAAAACCCCTCCGTCACCTGATCTAGAATCTGGAGGGCTGGACTAACCATAATTTTATGGTTATTCTTAAGAGTTATACATCTTTTTTTGGGGGGGGGGGGCTTTCAACATTAAATCAGAAGTTATTTTCTGTAGAAAAACAACCAACTCTCCCAGTTTTCAGTCACTGAAGATCGTCAGTCTCACCTGGTCCTTCACCGACGTCACCATGCCCTTCTTGCGGTAGTCCACGAATTTGGGGAGTGTGGTCATCCTCTCGTCCAGAGACATGGTGAAGTGGCGCTCGCGCTCCAGCGGGACCTGCAGGCCAGTCATCTTCTCGGCCACTTCCTCTGACGTCTGCGTGGACACAGATAACGCTTCATCATGGGATCCAGATATCGTGCAACTGGATTAAAACCATCAGGAGGTGAGAGGTGGAAGGTTACGCGTTATATCACGCTGATAAAAGATGGTTTGAAACTTTGCTTGGTTCCTGGAATAATCGTGTGAGATAAAACGGTTTTGGGGAAAGAACAGGAGGAGAAGGGAGGCAGGGAGGATTTATTTTTAGACTTAAGAACAATTCAGAGACGATATGCAGGAGGAAGGATTTGATTCAGCGGGGCGACGGAGGATGAAATGTGTTTCACGAAGAAGCAGTTTTAACTCGAGTGAAATGTCAGCATTCCTCGTGCACGGTGCAAATGTCTGAAACAGCAGACAAACTTCAGCTTTTACACTATAATGTGAAAAAAAGGGGAAATGAAGTAAAGGGGAAGTCAAATAAGTTCTTCATGCTTTGATTACGCATCGCTCTGGAAACAAAAAGGCCGCTAACGAAAAGAAACCCACACCATCTGCTCATTTCTCTCATTTATCAGCCTCCTGATCTCCAACAGACGTGTGCTCATGTTCCTGACGCTTGACGAACGAGCCCAAACAACGTGAGCTTGTTTTACAGTGTCACAAAAAGCATCATTAGCGACGGCTCATATTTTGTTTTGCTCCTTCGAGGTGCAACACGAGCGATGAGGAAATGAAACGCTAATAAACGCTGTTAGCAGCCGGAGCAGTTAGCGCATGTCGGAGCTGCTAATGATGTCGAAGAGAGTCAGACTGGGGCTGGATCGGCTCAGTGCTCATTCTACAAATCCACACCAAAGAAACGTGGTCACCGATAAAAACCCAACAACTGCTGGCTCCACCTTCTCATCACCTCATCTAAACCAACACCGGAGTTTTTCCTGTTTTTCTCTATGAAACTCTTCTTCTTTGGTTTGTCTGTGCGCGGTTGCTGCAGTCTGACGTCACAGAGAACACACAACATGTGAATCAGAAAGTAAAAACAATGACTGGCTGAGGCTCATTCCTTCCTTCATTAACTTGAGACAGATGTTGAGGCCTCACGGCATCTGCACTGAGCCACTGATGTCATGGAACTGGTCTTCAGCGTATTCCAGTGGCTGTGCCAGACGTCTACTCACCATGTCTCCCAGGTGGTTCATGCCCATCTCGAAGGAGTGCATCCCCAGAGCTGCCTCCTCGTTGTGGGCTGCGATCATTCTCATGTTCTTCTCCCAGACGGCCCTGCGGATCGCCTCCTCACCCTGACACACACACACACACACACACACGCAAGAGCACAATAAATGCATGTGTACTCTACTCCTGGAGACACAAGGCCCGTTTATTTTTTTTAGATTTTACTCTTTCAATGCAGCAGAATCTGAAATGAAATCAGCTGATGACTGGAACACAATAATTCCCAATTTAGAAGTTTGCAGATTCACCTGAAGGCGTCGTTAAACACCAGAGGATTCTGGGAATCTGCATTTGTTTAGAGTATAAAGCATTCACCATATATTCAGAGTTCTGGCTTCTTTAATAGGCTGTGAAATACCAGCAAATATTCACCGGTTTCACTCAAAACGAAGTTTTACTTGACTCGTCCACGAGCACCCGACAGCTGAGAGAAACCAATCTGGACAAATTTACATTTTAATTAGCGAAGGAGAAAGCAGAGCGCTGTGTTGCTGGCCCACTTCATTAAATAGGACGGTTAAACTGGTGCAGGTTAACGGGTTTCCCTGGAGCAGCTGGTGTAGTTACTGCAGCACATCTGTCCACAGCTCTTACCGTGTGTGACACGTTAGTCTACCTTTAAATCTCGGAAGATTAACATCCAGCCAGAGACTGAACTGCAGCTAACGACCTGCGTGTGATGTCACCGCTGCTCATATTCTCAATGCAGGGTCTAATAGAGTCAATTGCCTGGTTGGTTGGTTCCCTGAAAAACCCTGAGCTTCCCTGAGCTTCATATTCACGGTCTTAGAACCCGGCGGAGTGACGAGGATCACTGTCCCCGTCTCATTTCAGTCCCACTAATGGTAAATGCAAATTGTGCACAAAGACAGATTCCATTACCGTGAGGAACCAGCGGAGGGACGGAAGGAGAGAGCTGTGGAGTCTGCATCATGATCATGTGAACGCAGACACACACACACACACACACACTGCAGCCATGGAGCGCTGACCTCTGGCTGCAGGCGGAGAAACCAGATGTTTACCAGCAGCTAAACTGTGTTTGCTTCCTTTTTCACAGTGGAGAAGGAAAACACAACAAAGAGGAGGAGGACTGAAGCTGTGCGTCTGTCCAGTCCAGAAGAAATGGACGATCAGACACCTGGAGAACGGCCTGAGAGCCACCTGATGTTTTATTTGCTGTTGTCAGGCAGACCTGGAGTCAAAGGGAGGAGCCGCGGTCGCTCTGCTCCTTCAGTGTTTTGGCTCAAAGTGGAAACGAGACAGATGGAATCGGCGCAGAAGTAAAGCAGGACGTGCACAATGAGAATTACAGCAGGACGTCCTCCTCGGTCGCAGCCAGAAAAGTTTCTTTCCAAAAGGCTGCAAGCTGAAGTGGTTGTGTATTTATTTACTTCATTATTCCAGATGAATCAAAGCATCTGGACGGAGACGTTTCATATTGACTTCAGAGAGAAACACCACAGGTTTGGAACCAGTCAGGTGTCTAACTATTGGTTCTTCAGTCATTTTCATAAAGGGTCATAATTAGATCAGTAGACTTGAACATGAAGTCAATGTAAACACTGTGATGAACTCAGACGCAGACAGACAGTGAGTCAAACACAGGCACGTCCAGGCTGAACACAGAGAGACAAGAGGGAACAAACAACGCCCGACTGAAGACAGGAGACGAAAGTAAAAGCGAAGTTGTGTGAATGCATCAGCTGCTGCAGCAGCTGTGGATCTCAAATGAAACCAACAGGTTGCTCTGCTGCTCCACATCCCTCCCTGCTGAATCCTCATTTCACACATTCACCACATGTTTCTTTGTCTCAGTGAGTTTGGAGTAGTGGAACATGTGAGCTGCCATGTATGAACATGCTGTTGTTAAATGGCACACCTGACTTCCTAGTGATCGTATAAATAAACTGCTCTCAGTCCTGCACAGGGACTTGTTTTTTTAAATTTGAGTCCAAACAATTACGAGCTATTTTCAAAGGGGCAAGTTACGGCTTATGTCCATTTTGTCCCGAGAAAGAAAAAGAACCCACTGACCAGGCCGTTGTATTCTCTCCTGTGTGTGGTCTTCCACTGGTCCCACTGGTCGTCCAGGAAGGCTTCATCCAGGTGACTCAGGGCCGAGGCCGCCAGCAGCAACACGCACACGCACGACAACATCCTGGAGGAGGGGCGACACACAAACCCACCCCACGCTCAACAAAAATCCCTGCTGCAACATGACGCAGCTGAGAGTGGAGCTGGAAAGAGGGAACTGGACTTTACTTTGACTCTGAAAGTTTGTGATGTTTGTTCTATTGAGTATTAAAGGAAGAAGCCACGTAATTATCTGAAAGAATGCGTGTTTCTGCCAGAGTGGTTTATTGTTGGTGCCTCACTTCCTCTTCAGCTGCGACTCTCGCCTCGATTCCCTCTTGCTGCAGTCTGCACTTTTTCTTTCCTTCCCTCTGTTTCCTGCCCTCTGTTATTCGTCTCCTCTGCCTGTCCCTTCTCTTCATTTGTTTCCAGTAAAGTTCACTCTCCTGCTGAGTTTAGCTGAGCCGAACAGAAAACATCTTGTCTTTTGACTAACTTGTGCAGCGAGCTGAGATTTAATCAGCCGGCGCTTCACCTTCAGATGATTTGAAGTAAAATCCCCTGATTTAAATGTCACAGTCTGAGCCGTTTAAAAATAATTTAGAGGCCCTGCTTTGTGCTCGGTGCTGCGCGGCTCGTGAGATCTCTCCTGGCGCTGGCATCTGTCTCATTGTGACATTAACGGTGCAGAGTTACGACTGCAGCCCTGACTCCCAGAAATCCTTCATTTAAGATGCAACTGGGTCAAACATCTTTCTCTTATCCTCGTCTTCATCAGACTGATTTCTTTCATAGCTGAAAAAAATACTTGAGGATATATCGGAGCCTGAAATTAAAAGGAATGAATGTAAAGAGTCAGAGCTAAAGTTTTTTACTGGGAAACTACCAGTTCCTAGTTCTGCCCATTGGTTCATCATTGTTCCTCCTAAATAAACAGAACAGAGAAAAATCTGGATCAACAGACTTTACCTTGAGTCAAAAGTGTGAAAGTTTGGTGAAGTCGTGAGCGTCAGTTGTTGTCCTCCTCTGCAGTGGAAGTAGGTCAGTGTGTGAGCTTATATAAGCTGGATTTTGAGGAAGTTGGACGGGAGCCTGAGGTCTGAAGAGGAGGGGGAGGAGGGTTCTGTCTCCATGTAGGGGAATCACATCTGGTTTCACCCAGAGGCTGAGGATCTCTGAACCAGATGATGTCAGGTGTCAGATTACAGCGTCTGAAGAGAACGTCTTAATAAAGGGACACGAACACGAACATGAGCTTTGTTCTCGGCTGATTTATACAACAGTGTCTTCTCTCCTCTGTGGCCAGCAGTCTCAGGAGTTTTCCATCCATGTTTTGTGAACATCTCAACACCACAAGGAGGCGTTTCAAATTTTGGATGAGCTGATTGGATTTTTAAGGAGAAAGGCCAAGGCCCTTCCCAGGAGAGTTCAAGGATGGACTGATAAAATTTAGATTCAATAATTCATGTGTTCATGCTATCCAAGACAAAATGTCCCAGCTGAAGTAAATCCCCGGAGACTCAGATCTCTTTGGTGCAGGGAACACTGAGCATCACAAAGTTTCATTGAAAGCTGACGTTTATTCATACTGTTGATGCCTCCATTACAGAGACAGTCATAAATATAATTATGTGAAAACCTGCATATACTCTAAGTTAGAGCAGGAGTGGAGGGCAAACACGTTGTTTTAATTGCCAGGCTCGTCATGTGTTGGATGGAGGTTGAAGAATTGATAATGCTGCACGGTCGCATTCAAAAACTTCATCACGAGCATCGAGGGTTTTGACGACGTCTCCCGCAGGAGCCAAAATATCTCTGGCCTGATTCTTATTGTCTGGATTCCCACTTCCTCATGTTTGTTAGTCAACGTCCGTCAGGTCTGTGGATATATCCGAACCTGTCGTGTGACTCCTGCAGCCGTCAGAGTCACACGTTTAAATATAGTATCGCGTGTACCTCATATGTTCAGTGCTCTGACTCAAACATGTCAGTAAACAGAAGTTTGAATCGAGAAGCTTCAGAGCTTGAACTTATTCAACTATTACATCTGGAAATTATCCTCGAGACACATCGTAAGGTTTTCGTGTTTGGACTAATTTTTACCCACTAAAATGTTTTAATCCTTGGACCAAACCAGTTCGACCAGTAATGAGATGAATCATTCAACATTTGAAAATAGTGTGTCTCAATGAGAACAAGGAAAAAGACTTAGAAAAAGCAGTGGATATCATAGAAACTTGTGACTTCTGCAGGAGCAAATCACATCATTTCACAATCAAGTCGTAAATCTACCTCGGATGTTTTAAATATTATGGCTGATAATTGAAATCTTTATTTAGAAACAGTTGTTGAGGTCTTTAGTGAAGTTTTACTTATGAACCCCCCCGCCCGCCCGCTGCCCTCAGAAGTAAAGACGTACTATTGTCAGCATGAAGAGATGAGAATCACTGATGGAGCCGACTGCAGCTTCCTCGAGGTCACAACGTTCCCTCGTCTGCTGAGAACCCAGCTGCTGCACAGAGTTCACTTGTGAGGAGAAATAAGAACAGCGGCTGCAGGCGGCCCGCTTCGGCCTCTCATCGCTCACGGCTCACTATCTGTCCCGTCCATCGATTTTCTCCTTTTCTCTCCTAAAGTGTCCACTCGCTGGGCCCCTCCAGGCGGGAGCGAGCGTCTTAAGCTGCTCTCAGACCCTCCTGGTTCCCGTGTGCTCACTTTAGATAATGAGACCAGTGGATGAGGGCGTCCTGACTGATCCATTATCCAGCTCCACCCTCCAATCTCAGCAGCGGCTGGTGAACATAGCATCAGGCAGGAGGTCACGACCTGTGTGCGTGTGGCTTCAGGCGCTGATAGATTTATAATCCAATATTCCTGAGTAAGGCTGTTACTGAGAGGTCGATGGCTCTATTTTTATCAGGAGTGTTAGAAAATCTATTCATATCTTCTCTTCTGTTTTACGCTGATGTTGAAAAAGCACCTGTATGTTTACTGATGTGATTGATTCGCGGTCAGTTCATCCAAGGACCAGGTGCTTCTTTCTCTTCTTCTTTCTCGTCTTTTTCTTCCGTTTCATCAAGTTCTCTTCTTCTTCTCCTCGTCTTCGTCACTGTCATCATCTTCTTTGTCCTCTCCTCTGTCGTCATCTTTATTTCATCATCATCTTCATTGCCGTCTTCCTCTTTCTCTTCCCTGTGTGGGGCCACATCTGTTCCACCAAAACCACAAAACCGCAGGATCCCAGGATGCTCTGCTCCGTCACATGACCAACCTGCTGACTCAGACCAATCACAGGACGCAGGCTCCTTGCTATTAACAGAGCGGTGAGAAGTGATCTTACATCACAGCACTGCAGAGGCGAGAGAAAAAAAAAAAAAAAAGAAAAACCAATGACCTCCCATTTTCTATATGCATCCCCTGATCTATAGCGACCCCCGGGGACAGATTACGTCAGCCTCACATCGCTGCCAGTTATTGAGTTAGAGCAGCAGAAGCCTCATTCATGTAGAGACAGACAGAGGCTTTATATCCTGATCTGAAGTCTGTGCACTTTTCACTGACCAGCGGAGAGATTAGAGCGGCAGACACCAAAGAGGGTTTTAAAGGCTTGTTTTGATTCCAGCAGATTAGACTGTGTTGTCTTTTTTTTTTCAATCTCAGCTCAGATTGTTTGTCTGGGAAAAAGAAAAAAAAAAAAAAAACAAAAAAAACAGGAAACCGTATCCAGAGGAAAAGTTGTTGTTGGTTTTCTGTTGCAATAAACTTACACTGAAGCAGCTGTGAATTTGAAATAAAATAATAATTGATGTTGAAATTGTTTGGAAAGATCCGCTTCTGCTCAGGCACCATTCAAAATATTTTCTATTTTTCCAGGTTATTGCTCCTGTGTTAGATTCCGACGGATTCTGATAAGGATATTGATTTTGTCCAGGTTCACAAAAATAACACAATGTTTTTACGAAAACAAAGACAGACACAGAGGGGCTCTGAGCGGTGAACGTGAAAAGAGCTCTGAATAAGCTGGATTTTTAAATCAGCTCTGGCTCCGAAGCTGCGCTGATGGATGGTTTGTGAGCGGAGAACAGAAGGGGGGAGGGGGCGAGGAGACTCCTCGTCCTCGGAGGAGTCTGGACCCTCGGCGGGAGATCCGGAGACGTCGGATGTTGAGAGAAGCGAAGCCGCACTCTGATGATCTCTGAATCACCTTAACACACATTTTCAATTCATCACTGCGATTGTTTCTGACCAGAACAGTGTGTTCTGTTTTCCAACCGGCTCATATGAGAGCAGCAGAAAACGGACTTTTAAATTCCAAAATGTAGGTGTTTTAATGCCGATAATTACCTTTCTAGAACTAAATTACGTCATTAAAAATTTGAAATATTCAATGTCATATTCAGACAGACCCAAGCTGCAACGCAGCTAATTACACATATTCACAACATTTGTTCACATTCTGAGTGAAAGGCAGATTTAAGGTAAAGCGTTAAAGAGGCCACAGGGACATTTGACCTTCGAATAATCAGATAATCTGCGAGAACAAATGCATTCAAAGAAATTCCCTCAATATTTTGTGAAGAACAATGAGGTGAGTGGAGGCACCACCTGAAAACACGAGGCCCCTGGCCACAGACACACAACAGACCAGTGTCCAAAGGCGAAAACATCCCTTCACTGGTGGTTATATGAAAAACACAAAGCATTTATTCATGTAACCAGGGTCAGCGCTGGGAGGGGAACCTGGTCAGAATGTAAAATGAGGGCCGGACTGTTCGGTAGTTAATCAGGGGCAGACGAACGAGACCAGAGGAAACCAGACGACCTCCAGGCCACAGACACAAGGACACAAACAATAGACTGGGACAGAGTGAGTCACAGACACGACCACAGGGGTTTGCCCTGCATTTAATAAAGTTATTAAAACTCACCTGGATAAAAATCAACCTTGGAAAAACTGAAACTATTAAGAGACATGTTTTTATTATCATCCTGATCATGTAAAGATTTTTTATTACTTTTTTAATCGAAAGTTTTGAGGCCATTCAAGTTTTAATTTGGTTCTACACAAACACATTTAGTTGAAATAGTCCCAACACAATGACAGTTGGAATAAAATAATAAAACGGGAAATCAATTCTACACTGTTGGGTTCACGTTGCATCATGTGACTGAAACGCTGTGGAGCGCTAAGCTCCGTAGCTCCAGCTGTGATGTCGGGAGGTCGCAGCATCCGCCCACTGCTGACCTGTCGCCTCTGTCACGTTCCAAGAGGGAAATTCTGAACGAATCCCTTCAATTCAGTCATTCAATTCAGTCGTTTCGAGGATTAGCGTCGATTCCGAGCAGGGAGAGAAAACCCCACGTCTCACGCACACTGGGATGAAATCCCGCTTCACAAACTCAAGCTGTCGCCGCACATTCATGTTTTTTTTTTTTCCGGCGCTCCATGTGTCACGTGCCGATCCGGGTTCACGTTCGCTCTTTAGGGATTAGACGTTCACGAGATGTTTATAAAATGCAGAGCGGCTTCTGTCCTTTTAATTCATATTTTTAGACACAGAAAAACTGCTGACGGTCAAATTAAATGAGCTTTAATGCCCGTAGCTTAAGTGACACTCTCTTTCTAGTGGTGCCAATAATTTAACCCTACCGAACACTAGTGCGCTCAGCGTCGGCCGGGCCGTCATTAGAGGAGGCGACAGCTGAGGCCTCAACGTGGATTTAAAAGCCAAGAGGTCGAGTGGTGCTTGTGCGCTTTGTTCTTCCAGCCGGCATTAGTGCGACCTCTGAAACCAGCTGATCGTCCATCGCGGCCTCCGTTCATAAAGACGGAGATTTACATCCGCCGGTTCACTGAGGTTTAACCGTCAGGAGCCTCCAGGCCTTTCAGAAAATCCACGTCAGAGAACGTTTAATAGAAAGACAATAAAAGAGGAATCAAAGAATTTACAGCCGACCTCGTGGTTCTGCTCAGAACACAAGATGATCGGAACAGCTCAGTAATGTTTCTTTTTTCATTTGAGGTTTGAGGTCCCAAAATCGATCCCACACATTTCTACCTGTTCGCCATCTCGGTTTAAAGGGTGGATGTCCTAGATCTGCTGTGGGGAGAAGAACAGGCCTGTGTTTGGCAGCGTGGCTGAACAGATGTCTCTGGCAGCAAATACAAAAAGGATGAGAACGCCCTCCCACCCGCCACCACCACCACCACATCCACCATCGCTCCCACTCTGCCGCTGCATGCTGGGCAGGAGCCAGCGTAGCTTTGCTGATACAACCATTGCATTTAATACAATATGAGCCAGTCAGCACGGAGGCAGAGATAATGAAGTGAGCACAGTTGGCCTGTCTGTGGCTCCTGAGGACATTTAGGGCAGGACAACTACGTGTCCTCTATTTTACATTCTGCGCTCTCGTCAGTAGAGTTTTTTTCCTGCTGCCGTCGAAAAAGTCACGCGTCTGTTTCCCCCCAAACAAATAAACTCCCAAAGAGAAGCGGCGAGAAGAATCCAACCCTGAAAATGATTCCCCTCACACTCACGGACATAACGGGCGTCAGCTGTTTTTCTTTGGTCGAGCAAATCGGCCTCCTGCCGTTGAGAGTCCGCTCACGTTTGTGCTTAATCATGGAGAAAGTGCTCTCTACAAATTACACCAATTCTAATCATCGGGGATGGAGGCAAATTAGATTCACAGGTACGTTTGAACATCGAGGAAGTGATTAACAAGTTTCCTCCTGATCGCGGCGGCCGCCCCGTGAATGTATAAACGGCTCCGCATTGACCGCTAACTCGTCTCCTCCTGCGCTGCTGTTGGTTTGAGCCTTTCCACTGGAGCTCCTCCCTGGAGCCAAAGGTCAAGCCTCACCATTCCAACCTTCTAATTGGCGTCAGTCTCTGAATTGTTCAACTCAGGAAGTGCCGACTCTTTATTGCCCGGTTTAATTGAACCCTCTGGAATTAGCGGCGAGCACCGCTGACCACGTAAAACATTGATGGTTGCGCCTCCACATGCAGATTTCTAACATGCCTCCGGGCTACACGTGTCTGCTCCTTCATATCATCATAACTCTGCATAGTTGGAGTGGTTATATAATTCATCCTCTCCACTTGATTAATAACCATCCTGCACCTGCCTCCGCGTCCAGCCGGGCCTCCTCTTGACCATCGGGAGCGGCCTCCTGCGCGGCAGATGCTCCGCGTTCTGCTTCAGGGAAAACAGGAAGCGCTCGCTCGCTCGTATTAGAAAACCACAGGCCGACGGAGGAGGACTAATTAAAATTGAACGCGAGGTTGAGCCCCGATGCAGCGTGGCCTTCTGGGAGCGTATCCTGAAAATCTGCTTACAGTGTTAGAAGGGAAATCCCTGAATGCAAATACTTCTTTAACACCCACAGAGCGGATGTCCAAGTAAGAAATTAACATTTTACTCTGGCAGGTTTTTTGTTAATAGAACAGATGATTATGGTCAAGTCCGTTGAGAGCTGCGTCCCATCACGGTCGATTTGTGTCGAGAAAGCAAAACAGATCAACGTCAAGATAAAGTCTTATTTTGTATTTCCTGGAAACTCAGACCTTTAGTGGGACCAGGACTGAAGAGACAAACAGGGAGGACATTGCCTGGGAACATGTGAAACACATCAGTGGCTGTCAATCACCAAACCACAAAACCAAAAACATGAAGCAAAACAACCCAATGGCCGTTGAGGCTGGAAACAAGTACAAAGTAAAACAAGAAGTGACAGAACAAATTGAAAAAAAAACTGAGCCAAAATGCGGGCTGATTGACAGCAGAGAGAGAGAGAAGAGAGGCGACAAGCAAAACTTTTGAATCCAGTTTACATCGTACGAGCTGACTTTAATTTAAATTCTGTCCATTCCTGCCGTCGGCCTCCGTTCTGGATGTCTGCTCCCGCCTCGGTCTGTGTTTCACTGCGACTTCTGACGGCCGCGACTCCGGAGGGGGACGTCTCTTTGGATGCGTGACTTTGCATTTTAGGCCGGGACGCATTCAGGTGAAAATGTCCTTGTACCTGTTTACAACAGCTGGATGCTTGAATAGTCCGGCATTGCTGAGCTGCGGCCTTTGAGGCATGTCTGCTCCCAATGGGGGGGGGTTGCTGTGTCCAGACTGAAAATGAATGCAGCTGCAACAAAGCACAAACAATGGAGGAGGGAGGCAGTCGCTCATTTTTTTCAACTCTCGTTTGAATAGATGCATCCTTACTTTTTTAAACTGGTGAAGCGTTGACGAGTTTATCACTCTTGCTCCATTCAGCTAAAGTCTGGGCATTTTCCTGAATCTGTGCAGAGGGGATCTGTCTGAGAAAGCTAAAGCAGTCTGTTGCTTTTTCCTCTTACCCAAAGTAAAACGCAACAAATTGTCCCCGTGGAAGAAGTCCACATTGTCAGCTCCTCATCTTTATTCACAGTCCGTGGGTGCATCCAGACCTGCCCGTAAACAATGTGGTATTTGGAGAACGCTGCGTATTTGTTTGTGTGCGACGTGACGTCCATGTTGATCGGCTGAGTTTCCGCCCTGCAGCGAGGAGCGTGTCTGCGGCTCCGACCACAGACGAAGGTCAGCATTTTGGTTTTCCAAATGATAGTAGCGTACTCTCCTGGAAACACGACACTCAGAGTTAGAATAAATAAATAAAAATTCACTAATCCCCTCAGGACGGACAGCTTGGGGATTTTACCACCCGTGTTATTATTATTTGCAGCCTGCAGCACCTCGGACGTGAACCATCACTGCGACGACAGAAAGCTGCTTTTCACCAATCTGTTGGTCTTAGAATTTATCATTTGGGGACGAGACATGTGAGCTTTGGTTTTTTACTGTATGTATCTTCCACTTCTGAAGCCAGTCCAGGTTAGTTAATGCAGAGGAGAATGAATCGACCAGGGGGATGAGGGAGGTTTGAACCAAGTCATTATTGTCAAAATGTCCAATCAAAAACATCCAATCCTCAAAAGCGCCCATGTGCAGGAACCCGACGGTCACCATTGCGTCTTCAGTTGGAAACAGTTGGGAACTAAACTGTGTGTTTAAAGCGTGTTCATTGACAGAGTGTCTCTCTGGCGTCGCTGCTCAAACTGCTGCCAGTTCAGATCTTGAATCTGCTTTGATCCGGTATAAACTTTTATGAACCACTGCATTTGTTTTATATGCAAACCATTAAACCCAGCCACCCTCACACGCTTTGCTCAAATGAAGCCTGAAGTGTTCATCTGTTATACTTTTAATGTATCAATGTTGCTCCGAGTTGAAACAGATGAAATCAGGAGCGATATGTGCAGAATGAGTCTCTTACTCCGCTGATGGTGAGAATGGAAAGAACACGCGGCGGCGTTCGTTACCCTCCTCGTTACACGGGGGATTAAAGCATCATACGGTGGCAACACATGGCGCAGATCCAGCCTTTAAATCTGTGGGACGCTTGATCCCTGGGCGCAGGAGGGATGGAGGAGGGATAGAATGGATGGGGGAGGGATGCAGGGCGCAGCATCAGCACCACCAGCAGCAGCAGCAGCGGCTCGGTCAGAGCGCAGCGGCAGCTTCACCGCAGCGTCACCGCACACAAACACACGGGAGCAACACAGACTCACACTGTCGACCTAAATTAATTTAGTAGCGCAATTATCCCAAAACTGCCCCTGGGTGTTCAGCAGCAGCCCGGGAAAAAAAAAGAAAAAAAGGAAGAAATTAACGAAGAAGGAGGACGGAGGATGTGACAGATGTTGGAAAAGTCTGGTTGGATGTAGAGGAGGAGGAGGAGGAGGAGGAGGAGAGGAGCTGTCCTGAACAAGGATCTGAGAGGTGTTTTTCTGCTGTGGACAGACGATGATGAAGACGATTTACTGCAATGATTCCGTCACCGACGTCTTCCTCCGGTGAGTTTGATGTTCTGATTCAAAGTGTCTGAAGCTTCTTTATTTCTCTTTTCTAAAATCCGGAGCAGTCGTTTTAGTTTTCCAGCAGTTTGACTGGAGTCTGCGTCTCTGCCTTTTTTTTATTTATAGCATGGATCCAGTTTATATTAAAGCCTTAATCTGACTCACTCTAACCTACAGACGCCACCACAGGCTGTGTACTGCTCCTGTAGACGGTTATTGTTTGAAACTCCTTCAGTTGCTTCCTTCAACTCCAGCATGCTTGAATTTATAATAATATTATTTGAAATAATAATTATTTATTTAATTATTTATATATATAATTATTTTAAATAATTTGAATGAAAAACGTGGAGAAATGAGGAGGTATGTTTTAAATAGCTTTATCACCTCTACAGCAAAGTTTCCTGTTCCTTTTTATGTTTTTATCATGCTGGTAGTTTTGTCCCCATTTGGACGATAAGACAAGTCTTTGCACAACAGTTTCTACGATTAAAAAACATCCATTGCGCTAATGTGATTATTTATAACGATCGTAACCTGGGCTGTACTAACAGATTTAAATAGGTTACTGGTCTATATTCATATCATTTGATGCCTTGTATTTGTATTAAATCTCTCTGAAAAGTTAAGGCAAACTCTATTCGCTATGAGAAATTCTATTTCAGTCTTGATGGGATGTTGTTGGTGCGGGCTTGTCGTATTGCTGTTGTGTTTGTTTGTGAGTTTGTGAAGTCACACTGTGTCCGTTTCATCAGTAATCCTCCAGTTAGTTTGCTCCAGAAACCTAAAAAAGGGCCCCAGCAGCCTCGTTTCCCCCCCGGGGACAGAGTGAGGCGCAGTGTGTGTGTGTGTGTGTGTGTGTGTGGTGGGGGTCTCAAAGCCATTCTCCATGCCTTATGTTTGATCTTCACCTCACCTCAGTCTGACATCATTCCGTTGAGGTGAGCAAAGCCCGCCCCCCCACCCCCACCCCGTGGTAACGAGGTCACACATCACGATGGTTACGACGTGGCTCTGGAGGAGCAGATCGCCGTCGAGGGAGGACCGAGGATTTGACGCTTGGGAATTTGCCAAATGGGCAATTTAATCAGAGGGCACTTTATGCACAGGAAGTATGTCAGTCTCCTTGTTAGGCGCTGATTTATCTGGACGGGGGGATCGGGCCGCCGCTCCACTCCTCCATTGATTTCAGCCTCAGGCAATAAGACAAATCTTTAACGTCTCCGCTTCGCCTGCCTGTTGTCGGCCGTGTTGTAAATGTATTTTGAGCTGGAGCACTTTGACTCTGAAATCTGATTAATGGCTGCTTCAATTTCTAAAAGTTCCCGGCTGAATATTCGAGATTAACTCTGTTTTTTTAATAACTTCTTCGTCTTTTTAAGTTCAGCTTCATTGATTGAGTCCAGAAGTTCCATCAGTTAGACGACAATGTTTCAGGAGGTAGAGAGGGTCGCCCACTAACCGGAGGCTCAGTGGTTCAGTCCGGGTAGTGTCCTTGTGCGAGAGACCGGAGCCCAGCTGCTTGAGGGCTGAGTGTGTGAATGGGTGAATGTAAAGAGCTCTGAGTGTTTGATGAGACTGGGAGCTGCGAACACTCATCTCAATATCTGCGGTTCAGAGTTAGAAAACAGGAATAAATTGAAGAGTGAGAATACAGTCTGAACTCATTTACTCCCTCTGAAATAAATCTCACCACAAGAATCAAATATTAACTCTCATATGAAACATTAAAATAATCTTGGACTCTGATTCGCTTCTCAAACATACTGAACAATCCAAGTGTCTATCAGTCTGGGTAATGTTCTGCCGTGGGAGAAAAACTTGCACTATACGAGGCTCCAATTTCCACCTGAAACTCCTTCACCACATGACACTGGTGGCTCCTGCAAACCAGTTACATGTTCCCCACGTGTAGAGCTGGTGGCGTGCTGCACTTTTGAACCCGCCTTGCACACGAGCACTATTCAGGCCGCCCAGCCTTCTCTAATGGTTCTGTAGATGAATGATAATCCTTGACTGAAGCCCGGGTATGCGCAAGGAGCTTAATGACTCCGGCCCGAGGCTGGAAGGAGCCTCCTGTTGTTTCCTCGTGAAAAAAAAAAGCATCTTTTTATCAAAGGATTTCTTTCAAGTTTTCCCCTCGTTCATTTTCCATGTTTCCGGTCTGATTATTTTCTTCTGTGTGCGTTTTGCTTTCAAACTGCATTCCAGCTGGTGGCTTTTTTCACTGGAGCAATAACCGAGGGTCATACTGTTCTACCTCAAGTACACACTTTAAATATATGAAAACACAAATGAAAGACACAACTAACCTCAGAAAGACAGAGCTCAGTGTTCAGATTCTTGGATGAAAGAAACGAGGGAGCAGCCAAGAGCCAGATGGTGACTTTGGCGTTTTGTGCCGTTGCTGCATTGCAGCATCCATAAACTTTTTACCATCCAGTCCTCTGTCACAGTTTCAGCTTCAGTTGTGCGTTTGAATTTCTCAGCTACAACTCGTCTTCCGCTCTCAGTCTGTGTAGCCGTCACTCGGAATCTGTTGAACGTACGATGGAGTCGCCCCCTGTTGGTCAGAGGAAAGAAAACTGGCGTCAGGCATTGGCGTGCATTGTTTCAAACGGCACAAAGAGGAATTGTGTTATAACGTGAAGGAGCGGTCAACATTATCTGATTTAATGAAGACTGGTTAAATATAAGAAACTGAGCTGATGATTAAAATGTTCCACTGAAGTGGACTTTTTAAAGTGTTTGATCACAGATGCGAGCGTCTGTGGGCAATGGAGTCTGTGACCTGCCAGTTTGAGAGCGTCCACCCACACCCCGCCCACGCAGGTGCAGCCGTCGAAAACACAATGCGAGGGAGACAGGTTGGACGACACGGGCTCTCTGAAGGATTGGTCGGCGCCTCCTGTTTGTTTTTCTCTTTTTCTTTTGTTTTGGCCGCGCTCCGCCGCTCCTGGCTCGGGCTCAGCTGGAAACCAGGTGGGATCGTGAGATTAGCGAACGGGCCTTTAAGAGCGCCAAAGAGGAAGAGCTCCACCTCCACACGAGTGAGAGCAGATTACACAGGCCAGCGCTTTCATGTGGAACCAAAACATAACCGCAGCCTTTCTTCTTTCCCCTCAGTTTACTCCCCGGCTGCGGGTCTGAGTTCAACTTTGTCTGGATCCATTTCTTTCTCGTAACTTTTAGGTTTAGTCGTAAAAAGAAAAAAAAGCATTTGGAGACAGATGGGATTGTCTTTTATCGCAGAGCCTCTAGGACAAAAGTGCAAAGTGCAGACACTGGGGACATTAAGCTGGACGTGAGTAGATTTGCAATTTTTTTAAACTAGACTTTATTAATTTTCTTTTTTTTTCCTTTCTCTCTTTATTACGTTCTTTCTCTCTTCTCTCTCCTTCCTTTCTTTGACTTTCTCCCCTCATTCCTCATTTTATTCCCCTTTGTATTGTAAGTGGGTTGTTGCTTCCTTGTTCTACTCTTCCACCTTATTTCCACTTTCTTTCACCCGTCTCTGTTTTTTATTTTTCTCCATCACACCATATTTATCTCCTTTACCCATCTCATGTCTCTCCATCTGCATCCCTCCCTTTTTAATCACTGTGTTCTCCTTCATCTCCAAATAAGAAATCTAAAGTAAGACAGCATTCACAACTTCTATCTTCATATTGCACATTTATAGATCGCCGCTCTGGTTTATACTTTCATCATTATCTATTTTAGATCCTGTTTCTTCAGATGAGTTTTATTTCTTACTGCATTGTCCTCTGGCGCTGCTGTGTTCAATTTGAGTTTCGTCTTCGAAAGACCAACAAAGTTCCATCTTATCTCAACAACGTGTTCATTTTGGAATTTCACTTTCCCACGTCTTTTCCTTGTGTTGGAGTCAAATCTCGTCTGCAGCACAAACACGAGGCTGTTCCTTTTTGTTTCCGATGGTCGCTGTCACACATGTTGCCCTCAATTGGTTTTACCGGCCCCTTCCACCGGTCACCTCTCCTTAAGACCGCGACCTCCCCTCGTCCCTCTGATGCACGGCGATGGAGCCGTCGCATCGCCTGTGTTCGCTGAGACGACCTAATTTGTCACATCGCATAGGCGCTGCGCTGAGAGACTAATTCCCTTCCCTCATTTATTTGTGCTATTATTAATATTGCAGACGGAGCACTTTGCGTGACGATCCCACAGAGTCTTAACTCTCTCCTCGTCAGAATGAGGAATTAAAGCAGAGTGCTTCACCCGACACGGGAGTGGATCTGTCTCTGTGACCCACTTCCATCACACGTTACAAGGGTGTAAATACTCAAACACACTTTATGCCTCCATCCCTCTGTTTATCATCCTTCACTCCCACGTCAGGTCCGCTCTCTCGTTTTTCTCTCGACGTGAGCCGCCGAGTTGCGCGAGGAGACAGCTGAGGTAAACAGCAGAGAAAACACTTTTAATTATTGAAGGTAATTTGATTAATATTGCAGATTGTGTTACAAGTAAAGTCAACATAGACGGCATTAAAATGAATGAGCCGACAGTTCGAAAACACCCCCTCTCCCAACGCGCCACACGCACCCGTCATTCGCCGGAACGAATCACAGGGCAGGGAGACGTTCTCAGGCCGTTTCATAACATTAAAATGAAACAGAGGAAAACAATTAATATAATCCCATCAGTCACGGGCACATGAACTCACAGCCACGCTGACGTTCACTTTTCATTTCCTATGTCAGTGTCGAATGTGCCACAAGGCGAACGGACCCTCCGCCGTGACGTTACTCTCCTCACAACATTATTAAATGAACGTTAGGGACGCCTGAAGTCCTCAACGTCCACAAGATGTCCCCCGAATCAAAGATTACGTAACGTGGACGTGAATTATGTGACCATTTCATTCCCCCGCCGCAAACTGGATTGTGTCGTAACAGCGGATGAGCTGATGGCATATGAAAGTTTACCTGCGTGATTATATAAAAACTAAAAGGATATGAGGCCTGGCCGCAACAGATACGGTTCATGCAGTTTTAAATCGTGGAGACATATCTTTCAAAGTATTTGTGACGTCACACATCATGTGACGACAGAAGAGATTTTGGTTTTTGAGGATGGAATGTTGTTATTAAGGCAGTTGGCAGCCGCTACATTAGCCTGTGGATGCTCTTTACGAGTGTCATCGAGTCTCAATGTTTCACTGTCAGCCTACTTAACATTTCCACTCTTGTTTGTTGAATTTGCAAAGACGGATCTCCAGGAATAAACTTGAGTACGACTCCTTCCCCCCCCGACAAACCCAAAGAGGAGCGCGCGGGGCACTTTTGTCTTCCAGCCGACAGCTGCCAGGAAACCTTTTAATATTTGCTGCTTGCATGCACGGGGTCTCAGGGGCCGTCACACTGCAGCAGGTGCCAGAAGCCCATGAAGAACACACACACACACCAACCCCACCACACATTCAACGATTGGAACACATACAGACACGACACAAAAGTGCAAAGGCACAGGCCGACTCTCTGTGATCCCGGCATTGTTGTTCTGTTCCAGACGCTTTAATTGAGGATTTGAGGCGGGCTCTTGTCTTTCTCACTGTGACAAGCTAAAAATAACCTTCAGACCAGAAACCCCCGGCTGGCTCCGACTCCAACAGAGAGGCTGCTTCGCACGGGGATTCGAACTCATCCAGCACCCATGTTCTGCTTTCGTTCGCCCGAAGTCTGTGTCACATGGAGTGAGTCATGAAGGAACCCTTTTCATGTTGCGATCGATTGGAGCAAATGGACAGACACTGCAACCGAAACTATGCGGTCTGCAAGGAAAGTAAAAACTTTATGGACACACAAACCACCATGTTAGAGATGTGATGCTTATAATTAGACACGTCGCACACAATCCAAGTTCAAACCTGGATCTGGCAAATGTGCTTTCAGAAGGGGGCTGTTTGATCAGAGCTGTGGGTGCAGAGCATCACAACCTGAGAACACACGTGCTGATAATTACACTCAAGTGATGTGATGCCCAGTGAAATAATTCTGCTGATTTCACCGGCAGCATAATGAACATGATTCTGTCATAATCGTGACTGTTGTATGAAGATAAAGCAAAGGAAAGAGTCTGCAGAGTGAGGAGAGGCGATGAGAAGCCTGGATGAGTTCGGTCTGATGACAGTCGAGCACAAAGTCCGCAGAGAAGTTGAATCATCTCAGAGAATTAACGGACGGTGGGAGCTGGTCCAACAGACGGCTGCGTCTCGGCCAGGATTGTCTGAAGAGAGGTTACATCCGATTGGCTTCGATGTCGTCTGCACTTTGTCGGTGAGGGTCGATGAGGTAACAGCTGGAGCTGTCAGACAACGTCTGGCCAGACTTTAACTGAACAAATCCAAGACACAAGCAGATGATGAAAGTTCCCTCAGTAATCACACGTCAGCATTAGTCACAGAATTAAACAGAGCGGATCAATGAGGCAGGAAGTTTGATTTTACTTGGCAGAATTCAAAACTATATATATATATACATATTAAAACCTAGTTTCTAACAAACTCTTTCTGATATACCTCAAGGTCATAAAAATGCCTGCTCAGGAGCAGGTCCTTCGTTTCCTTAAGACATCACCACTGTGATTTGTTTTTAGTCTTGTGTGTTCCAGAAATCTAAACCTCGGCATTACCGGCTCCCCCAGGGAGCGCCGTGCGCTCTAATTCAAAACGTCATTAATAGAAACGACAAGTGGCTGCGCGTAATAGAAAATAGTTAGCATAATTAACACTGCAACGCGACACCCATGTGACCGCGCTCTCACGCCGGGTGTGAAATACATGTCCAAATTACAAACGCATTTATTCCTTCGCTCTCTGAGTTGACGGACGGGGTCAGTCCCGGCCGCGACTCCGAGGTCGCGACCTTTGGATGAACCGCAGCTTTACGATGTGTGCAGAGTTGCAGGAGGACGAGCGATGCCGAGCCCTGATTGGCTGGAAGGTCTCAGCAACTGAGGGAACACCCCACCCCCCCCCTCCCCCCCAACCCCTTCTGAGACATCACACACCTGCCGGACTCTGTCTCTCACACACTGGCCCCTCGGGGGGGGGGGGGGGGGGGGGGGGGGGGGGGGGGGGGTCAACACTTTTGAATTGTGAATGCCCCTCATATATTACAGGCATATGACACACTGAACACACTGATGAGGGTTTTTATTAAGTTTGAAAAGGCAAGTTTTGTGTTCCAATATCCAGCTTTGCGTAACAGGACTCTTTTATTTGTTGGATTTAAAATGATTATGATGCTAGACATTGTTGAAGAGTGACGAGAACGTTGAAGAAGTTGGATTCCAGCCAAACGCTGCTCACAGAGTAGATGTTGCTTCCCTCAAAGTTCTTTTAGCGGATTAGCAGATATGTCTGCCATAGATGTGATCCCCTGTAAGTGAATTCCAACATATAGAAAGTTAGTATTGCTGTGAGTGTGTGTGTGTGTGTGTGTGTGTGAGAGAGTCAGCGCTTCCAGCCGGTTATAAGAGCTGTTTGCATGAGGAGCAGCTTGAGACAAAGACCGTGCTGCTCTGGGACTGTCGACAGCTCTGCCC
Source organism: Pseudorhombus dupliciocellatus (assembly GCA_016785235.1). Lineage (NCBI taxonomy): Eukaryota > Metazoa > Chordata > Actinopteri > Pleuronectiformes > Paralichthyidae > Pseudorhombus > Pseudorhombus dupliciocellatus. The sequence goes on from JAFBJW010000280.1 coordinate 2,945,679, forward strand.
CTCAGAGGCGACGCTGCAGCACGTCCAGAGCGCCTCATGGTGAGTGAGAAGCTGCTGCAGGTTATTCTCCCTCTGGATCGCCCCCGTGAAGGTTTAAGAGGAGACTGAATAGGGATGTTTGGGTCTTTGTATCGTCTGTGAAGCTCAGGGACGTTGTCTTTTGCAAGAATTAGAATGGATTTGATCTTTCTGGGTTCCTTTCCTCTGCACGTCCTGCAGCAGTGCAGGTTTAAATAACTGATGTTTGTTATTTTACTCTCCAGCATTTTACATCAGTGACTCCAAGGACTACTTCAGTTTTTGATCCCTCTTTTGATTCTGCCTCGGTGACATTTTTTCTTTTCTACAACTATTTTTATGCTCTTTCATTTAGGTCTTTATTGCCTGTTGTGTTTTCTCTGCCAGATTATTTTGAGGATATCAATCCGAAGCATTTTTTGCTACCTCAGATGAATTTTCGCCAGTCTTTTAAAAGCCGGCCAGTCCTCGCTTCAGAGGAGTTTCCAACGCTAATCCAGAATATGCTCTCTGTGCGTGCCAGTAATCAGAGGTGAGTGATCGAAACATTCATGAGTTTCTCATCTTGGAACGAAGATCCGATGTTAAAATATTAAAACCATCTCATTGCTTCAAATACATGGATTCTTTTGAACTGCCTGGAAGCAGACTCTTGAACAAATCTCAGCCCAGCTCCAGATGCCTGGCCCAGAGGGCAGAGCTTTCCTCTCACTGAAGCCTCATCTGTGCTCTCAGAGGCTCCTCACGGGCCTGGAAGCACCAAGACTTATTTCTCTCAGTTTAGGAAAGACCATATGTCAGTATTAAGTTCTATTAATGGTTCTTTTCCAGTCTTCGGGGGATAAAATGTCCTGAGTCAAAAGTGAGATGTGTTCTTTGATAATCAGTTAAGTAGGGATTTGGTGATGTCATTCGGTCTTATCAGCCGCGACATCTGCTTCACACCGGACTCGCTCTGATTTCAAGCATGTGCACTTTTTGTTCACATTCGGGAACAGAGACTCACAACAGGCAAAACCAAAATGAATCCGAGACAGAGAGAAATATCAAACAGAGAAGGCTGCTGAGTCTCGTAGCTTCTCTGCGTGGTCACTGTTCTGGATGAGACCAGCTGCTGCCAAATGAATTATTGACACTCAGGACGTGAGAGTCTGTAGAAATGTGTGTTGTGTTTTTTAATCAGGCTTGTTGGCCCTCTGGTTCTGAGCAGGAACAAGTGAAAGCTGAAGCAACAGTCTGAGGGATGGGGGACGGTATCAGCTGTTATTTTTATCTCAAGACTCTTTCATTTTGAACTAGAATGTCACTCGGCCATCGTCAAACAGCTCCCTCAGATTTAAGATGCACTTTCACACCCTCACTCTCAACAGATCACCATTGGAAAAATGACCTAATTCACATTGTGACACAGACTGGTGCCACACGTGTGGTGATCTTTGTTGTTTTTCCCTTCGTCGTTGGATCCATTGTTTAAGGCAACTGTTATTAACTTGTATTTGTGTCTGTGTCTCTGTTCAGGAAATTCTAAATGGCATCTTACTGACGGGCCTTCATCCAGACACAGGACTTAACTCAAGTCGGATTCAAACCTGACTGCCACTGGTTATGAAAATCTGCACACCGACACTGAAACGGTACGTCCAGGCACAAGTTTTAAATAAATCAAGACAAAAATGTTTCTGAGGTGCACACTTAAATCACACTTAAAATACAAGTCCCTTGAATAAGCCTGCAGATGCTTTGTGAGAAAATTCCTGTTTCTGCTCCCTGATCCTACTCCTGTCTTTCTGTTTTTCCAGGCAGGGGGTAAGATGTTTGTGGAGTCAGTGGTCCGATGGGGGGCGTGGAGCATCCTGCTCCACTTTGGACTGGGTGTCACTGCAGGAGGTTGTCCATCACGCTGTGTGTGTCGGCCCGACGTCAAAGAAGTGATCTGCTCTGGAAAACATTTGAATTCGGTGCCAGAGGGCTTTTCCAGCGATGCCAGGCGTATGGATTTATCCTACAATAAGATTAAGACAGTGGGCCGCCGCCAGTTCTCTGGCCTCCAGCAACTTCAAGAGTTGGACCTCAGTGACAACATAATCTCCATGATTGAGGTAGAGGCTTTCCAAGGCCTGCAGAATCTCAGGACACTTCGGATTAAGAATAACCGACTCAAGATCATCCCGGTCGGGGTGTTCTCTGGCCTGTCCAGCCTGCGCCTTCTAGATTTAAGCCAGAATGAGATTCTGGTCTTCCTGGACTACACCTTCAAAGAAATGGTGAGCCTGCAGACACTGGAGGCTGGAGAGAACGATTTAGTGTTCATCTCACAGCGGGCGTTCGTTGGGCTACAGAATCTGCAGGAGCTCAATATAGATCGCAGCAATCTGACGTCTATTCCCACCGAGGCAATGTCGCAGCTCCAGAGCATGGCGCGTCTTCGAATGCTGCGTCTGACCATCACGACACTTCCTAACAGCGCTTTCCGACGACTGCACCGTCTGCGCAGCCTCGTCATAGCAAACTGGCCAGCCCTGGACTCTATAGCTAGCAACAGCCTGATTGGTCTCAATTTGACCTCGCTTGTCATCAGCAGCTGCAACCTCAGTGCTGTTCCTTATTCAGCACTCCGTCACCTGGTCTACCTGCGCTTCCTGGACCTTTCCTACAACCCCATCACTGTTATCCAAGGTAATCTGCTCAGCGACCTCCTGAGACTCCAGGAGTTACACCTGGCAGGGGGGAGCCTGCTGCGAATAGAGCCAGGGGCCTTCAGGGGACTGGCCTACTTTCGTATGCTCAATGTGACATCCAATCAGCTCACTACTTTGGAGGAGAGCGTCTTCCACTCTGTGGGGAACCTTCAGGTGCTGCGGTTGGACGGGAATCCCCTAGCATGTGACTGCCGCCTTCTGTGGGTGGTCCGTCGCAGATTGCGCTTGAACTTTGATGGACGTCAGCCCACTTGCTCTGCCCCGGACTCAGTGAGACAGCGTGAATTCAGAGACTTCTCTGAGAAGGAACTCCCGCGGCTGTTCACCTGCCGCCCTGCTCGTATCATGGACCGCAGGCCGCAGGAGGCCAGAGTGGAGGAGGGCACAACAGTTCTCTTCTCCTGCAAAGTTGATGGGGATCCGTTCCCATCCATCACCTGGATCTCCTCCCATAAGAATTTGGTATCTGCAACGGGAAGGATCAGAGTTTTGCCCAACGGCACTCTAGAAGTGCGTTTTGCCCAGGTACAGGACAGCGGCACGTATCAGTGCCTGGCGGGCAACGCGGCCGGCAATGACAGCCTGACCGTGGGCCTCTACGTGAAGGGCCTCCCTCGAAACCGAACCATCCCTTTCTTCGCAGAGGAAGGTTGGGTTGAACCTTCGAGTCCCCAGGCTGCCAACTCCTCGGCTCAAATGGCCAAGCCGTACCCGTTTGACGCAAAGACGCTGATCATCGCCACTACCATGGGCTTCCTGTCGTTTCTCAGCTCGGTGGCCATTTGCTTCGTCTTCATGTTCTTCTGGAGCCAGAGCAAAGGGCAGATCAAGCACACAGCAACTATTGACTTTGTTCCTCGGTCTTCCATGGGCGGAGGAGGGGAGGGAGGTGATGGTGGCAGGTTCACCATGAAGCTCATTTAAAGCCAAAGCAGAGCTGAGAGGGCTCTTCAGACTCAGTTGTTCATGATATGGACCCTCCCCCTCCATTGGGACGTTCAGAGACAGAGACATCTATTCGAAGGCACACCAGTGCGGGTCTGCTGAGCGTCTAATCTAAGAGCTGGAAGTGACAAATGAATATCTCATGATCCTGGGACAGAGATGAACCACCTCTGCTTTGGCACGTTGACATTTTTTGGTAGCATGTAATTATGTTTAAGTTTTCACAGATTTGGGGATGGAATTGAGTCTTTGACACAACAATCAGATGTCTCTGTGTTGTTTGAGCACATCAGGTCCACATTGTCCAATCAAGTAAACATGCCCCCCCCCCAAAATAAAAATACCCCCCCCCCCCCCCCAGTAATTCAGCATTGGTTGTGAGACTTTAATATGAAGATGTGACTTGAAAGCTTTTGATACTGGCATTAAATAGATCTGGAATAGTGTTGCCAAATCATTTGTGATTTCAAGTTTGTGGTTACATTTTGTGTTTGATTTCCAGCTTGATTTAAATGACCACGTAAAAACCGGATTACGTATAACACACCATGACATTCATAGGAAGTTCCCATTTCATGCTTAGAACTAGAATGTCACTAAGTCGACTGCATGTCCCGCCACCAGGGCCTGACCACTCCTTCATGAAACCACATTTACATTTGGATTTTTATTTGGAGCTGCACCACATTGCACAAGTCAGTCCCTGGAACATGTCTGGTGTGGTTTGTTAAGCTCCATGAAATATTCTTTGCGAAATAATGCAACAGGTCCGTCCAGTGCTTTTCGTGTGATCCTAAAAAACAAACACTGATGAAAACACAACGTCTCGGTGGAGGTAACGGGTTCATCAGGTCCACCCTGGATCGCTGTCTTTGTTTTGTACTTTAACATGTGATGACATTAGATGCTTTATCTTTGTTTCATCAGATGATTATACAATCTTTTTTGTTTTTATATGCAATAATTCACTTTTTTTATTTCCTGCCCACTCCAATGAAAACATGTGCCTCAGTAACATTCTCACCCTGGACAGAGAGAATGCTCACCGCTATCTTGTAAATATTTAGGTCAAGGGCATTTGTGCGCTCTGGGTTTATTCTATCATTTTATCTAGTTGTGGGGATTAGTGTCACTCAGATGCACCACTCTTGTTGTGTATTAACTTCATTGTGTCAGATGTACTATGCACAAAGCGACGCTTTATCGAGCCAGGATGAGAGGACGTCCGTGATGCACACAAGCTCTGACACGTTTGTTTGTCACTCGCTGTCTTGTTCATAAACGACTGCTTTTTTCACTTGATGTAATTAAAGGCATATATTTAAACCAGCCTACTCGCTGTGTTTCCAAGTCCTTCTGTAGAATGTTTTGGGGAAGTCGTCCGACGGGTTAAAAAGCCAAATCCAATCATCTTAGAAATAATCTCTTGGTGGATCTTCATCTGAAACGACGCTATTGTCGGGAAATTGGCAGGAGAGGGAAACATTTTCTTGCATAACCAGTTAATCTCTGTGCTGTGAGCCCATTGTGACGACTTTGTCTTTCAATTTGAGAAAGAAAGTGGCTTCGTTTCAAGACAACAAAGCTGCAGCTGGCAGTTCTCTGCGAGGAGAAGGATTATGGGAGCGGAGGAACGCCGGCGTAGCTGTTTTCTCTCAGAGTCACCTACCCTCGCCACTAAAAACAAATTAAAACATTTTGAGAGCGATAAACCAAATGTTAACCAATGAATTCCCCTCACTTCTCTTTAGTGCAGTTCAGAGACCAGCAGCGATTGGAATGGATTCACTGGACAGCACATCAGTTGCCCGGGATAACCCGGAGAGAAGTGGAGAAAAAAAACGGTAATCACGTGTTGGATTAGCTCTGCATGTCTCAGTCAGTTATATAGGTCTGTCTGGTGCCATCCTCCGTCCACTACTCTTTGTTCCCATTGGACAGAAAGCCAAGGGGGCCAGATTAAAGTATTTAAAAGCCACTCCCCGTCCAGTGACTGCCACCAGTGAGATGCTATCATCTGTCGTCAGGTTAGTTTCATGCTCTCCCACGGGTGACGGTGACGAGGACAGAGATTAATGTGGTGCTATTATCCACAGTGAAGATCTTGAATGAGAAGATCCTCTACATTAAAACATAAATCCTCTGTATTTGAGCCTTTCTAGTCCCACCACACAGCCGTCAGGGGCCAGCCACCCACTGGGTCTGTTTTTCCTGTCTGCGTCTCCTTCTCTAAATAAATGAATCGCTCCCTTATCGCTGTTCCTATTATTGAATTTTACCTCATGTCCCTTTATCACTGTGGCAACAACTGAACAAAAAACATGTTTGCAAAACACACCATCCCTCATCTTGTATCTGTGTTACATTAAATCGTTGAACATTGCAGCGTTATCTTAGTCTCCACCTTCATTTGATTTGTGAGGGCTGCTAAAACCACAGCTTAGAGCGATTTGTGATATTCAAAAAAGCATTTTTGTATAAATGCTCCTCAAGTGGATCGTGGAAACAGGAGAACGGCGCGATGTTTATGTTCCCATACATTCAAAGAGCAGTTTGGCCTCAACACAAACGTGTAATCCATCACTGAATTCCTTTGCCGCGCTATATCATCCCACTGCTGAGGCAAAGACACATTTGAACAGCACTAAAAACAAGGTGTGGGTCTAATCTTGTTCTGGCTGCAGTGAAAGGTGAGTGTGAGGCCACATCCACATCTCAAGGTTTTAAAAGGCTTCAGATCTGCAATGATGCTCACACGACCCCAGAGTTTTTCAAATGCCCAACACGGAGATAAACTCACTAGTTTGCAAAGTTTAAACTTGCAAACTATTTCAACAGATTTCAAAGACTCTTGAGAGAAGTATGTGGGACATGGGTCAAAACAGGAAACTATCAAAAATCGTTTTGTTTGGATGCTGACGGTGTTGGAGTTCATTTTTTTCTATCATTTCCTCTGTACTTTGTGCATTTTTGGACATTTTCCCAGGAAATCTTTCATGAGTCTTGATATTGAAACATCAGATCTATTTAGAGGACCGATATCAATCAGCCAGATTGAACTTGAGGGGATTTTAATTCCAAGGCCTTGGCAGAGGAATGAGCTCCGCTGACATTCAAGTTCTGAATTTAAATGATAATCTTTTTATTTTGCCTTCCATCTGTTTTGTTCTGCGCTTGTTTCTTTCTTTAATTATGGGATTCTGACATTTTGCGGCCAGATATTATTAATGAATGCATCCTGTTTCCTGATAGCGCTGCTTTGAATATTCATGAGTCCTCCTTGATAACTGCTTCCCAGACTTGTTTCCATGTCAGCTCTTACTTAAAAAAAAAAACAGTAAATGATGTTGATATATTCTGCTCTGGATACAAATCAAAGTTAATTCATTCACATCTCCCCCGAATCTGGGGCTTTAAAGGCCAGGAGCACGCCAGAGGCCACAAATCAGTGCACGGAGCTGCCAAAGGTGATGGAGGAACCCTGCTGTCACCATCAAAGAGGAGAAATCATGGTGGAGCCACAGTCTGAAACTGCTGCTGCTGCTGCCATCCAGTGGTGGAGCTGCACCTCCCGGAGAGACATGAAAAACATGACATCACACAGGGATGACTTCATGCTGTGCGTCAGAGCCTGAAATCACAAAGACGTTTCATCATCACAGACGCAGACATTAAGAAAACAGAGCAAGACGAGATAAAGGAAGCCGTGACTTATGTTTAAACACTACATTATCTAACTTTAATTATAAGCTTGAAAATGGAATCTATAGACACTTATTAAAATGGAATACTGAAACCTGCTCTACAGAAAATAATGAAATACATATGAAGCACATTCAAAACAAATATGGGAGTTGAAAATGAAAAAGGCCAACAACAGGAAACAAGTGATTTATGAATCACACAAAACATTAAAGCAATGAGTGTCTGATGAGAAAAGATTCGCACCAAGATAAAAAATCTTCGTTTCATTTCAGTCGTTTCAAACTGTGGGAGCCCCGACAGAAGAGGCCCCTTGACCTCTGACCCTCAGACTGCTGACGGAAGATTAATAATAACAAAGGAGACGAGGAGGAGGTGGATAAGGTGGAGGAGCGTCTTAAGAAAATGAGGAGGTGTGAGTGGTTTTTAAAATCAGGAGGATTTACCCACCTCAATCTAAGACAGTTCCTGAATGGAGGACAACACACACACTCAGACACACACCACACACACTTTTCAGATTTGAGTCATTCCACATTCTGACTAATCCAAACACAGCAGAGGAGAAGTGCTGATTCATTTCTGCTCAGGCGTTATTGACACACATTGATTCCACCCTACATGTCTGTATGACTGTGGAGAAGCTGCTTCATTAGGAGGGTTGGTGAGCGTAAACATGACACGAGATGTTCCTCCAGGCTCCAGCACCTTCTCTGAGCTTTAATGGAACGTGAGGAAATAAACATGATGAGGTGGTTTTGTAGAAGGATTCCAAACAGGGAGGAAGCCCCAGATTAAATGTTCTGATAATATATGGCCTCATGGTACCAACTGAGCAGAAACGAAGAAACGTGTAAAACCAAACGTCTCTATTTGCAACAGGTCCAGATGTGATGGTGCAATCTCACTCCTCATATTTGAGCCCCAGCTTCACCCCCCCTCCCTCCCCCTCCTCTTTGCCATTTCTTTCCGAGGTGGAGCCTGACACCCCCGACTCCTCCAGACTGAGCAGCCGGCGGAGCACACGGGCAAGACAGGACCGGGACGCAGCATTCGGTTTGTCGGTCGGTCGGTCGGTCGGTCGGTCTGTGGCACAGAGCTGGGACGCAGCGGATCGGAAGGGAGCGCACAGGCGGCTGCACGGGCAGGGGAAGGAGGATAGAGGATTTTTGGGGGGACGGGTTGTGAGCTGCTACTTCCTTTGGTTGATATCATTTCTCCAACGCCACAGAGCCCGGAGGAAGATGAAGTCCCTCGTCCTGCTGTCTCTCGTCGCCGCGGCGATCGCCGGAAAGTCACCTCGGCTCAAATTTGTTGTGCACGGTAGGAAGCTGCCGCTTTACCCTCCGATATCATCTCATGTCAACCATCAGTCTGCCAGATGTTCGATTGCTCTATAGTAAGTGTGTGCTGGAGGGTGGATGAACGGATGGATGAATGGATGGATGAGTGAGTGACAGTTCAGTCCTGAGGTGATTCAGCCATTTCTTTTTGATTCTTCTGATTATGAACCGATGCTGGTTTCTCTGACCAAAACGCGCACAGATCAAACCTCGGTGAAGGAACCACTTCTGGGTCCATTTCTTACAAACGCCGCCCACCCTCCCCCACTCACCGAGTAGTGAATTACGCGCACCAACCTCACAGGCCCCCCCACTGTCGGAGCCAGCACCAGCTTATGACCCGGGGCGGGCGGCTCCATCCCTGGGGGACATTTGGATCATGGTGGATGTGGCGTGTGCAACTCGTGGCTTCCCTGTGTTTGTCTGACAACTTGGACTGAAGGCTCGTGCGCGGCGAGTGCACCAGAACGCACCGTCTCCGGTTGCCTTCCAATCAGGGCACTCGGGCTCTAATTGGCGCACATTCCCTCCATATTCCTCAGCTCCGTGCGCACCGAGCGCAATAACGGCACATTTTTAGAAGCAGCCCGTCCTCTGGCTGCAGGGGGGACATGGCGTCACATTCACCCCGAGCACAGAGCGAGGCGGTGGCCTTCGAACAGCCGCCGAGGAGCGTCATCACCCAGATATATGACACCGTGGAGGCGGACACTTCCAGCGAGGATCCCGCGTCCTGTGCGGAGCTGCAATGCGGGACGCGGCAGCTGCTTTGCACTGCAGCACAGAAGCCCTGCTCCGGGGGAGGAGAGGGGGTCGCTTCAGGGCAGCAGCCGTCATTAGTACACAAATACACAATTATATCAGCGAGAGGAGAAGATGGGGGAGAGGATGGGGGAGAGGATGGGGGCATGAACGGAAAATTCCGAGGCTCCTCGTTATCTATTCCACTCACGCGTTTTTACACCTCATACAGTCCTCTAATGTATTCGGCAATCAATAGAGCGCGTGTGTGTGTATATGCGTGTGTGTCAACTACGTTTCAGTATCCCCCGCCCCGGCGGATGAACACAGCACGAACAAGATGACGGCACGTACGTGCGTGTCATATCAATCAAAGTGGCTGATACACAGTTCCACGGTTATGGCTGTACACGCCTGTCAGGACACACACACACACACACACACTCTTACACACAGAAGCCCTATCCCTTACCCTTAACATACATTCAACCTTTACCTAACCTTAAAACCTGCCCTCACCTTAGTGGGTGCAAAGAGATTTAACCCCCCCCCCCCCCCCCTGCCCTCCCCTTAGTGGGTGCAAAGAGATTTACCCCCCCCCCCCCTCCCTGCAGGAGCTGAGGCTGTTTCAGCACCACAGACAGCGCCCGGCTCTACACTTGGTTAAACAACACAAACATTGTGGTCAGCTTCTTCTCCTCCTCCTCTCCAGTCTGTCACAGTCTGTCACACGGTGGTTTCATATAATTCTGGCCAGACTAGGTCCAGGTTATAAAGCTTTGAACACTCTGAACAACATTTGGGAACAATTGATCGGAGTCCACGTCGACCCAGTTATCCTCTAGTGTGCAGCAGCCGTCGGTCTGAGGCCTGAAAGCATCAATACAGAAACAGTTTAATGAGTCTGATCAAGTTGTTTTTGTCCTATTGACAGCGGAGAACCTCAGGGTCCCTTGAAACAACTACTTAGAGTGATGAATGATTTCAGTGACAAGACTGGTTACTGTCAAAGTGTTTGCTTCACGAAGCCGTTTCTTTGCTGTCCACAATCCTTGGCTGTTCCTACAAAATTCCTTTTCTTTAATGAGCACATATTGTGTAATGAGGACTTTGTGTTTCAAGGACCCCGTGCTCCTGTGAGGGTGAGGGACCTCTACAGCTCACACGTTTAATGAAGACCTGTTTTCTGCTTTTGTGAAAACAAGCTGAAAGACAAGGCCGTTGCTTTTTTTTTTTTCTAGTTACTGAAAGGCTGACCTTTTTGAAAATTCTCCCACCCCTACCAGCAATGATTCAATGTCTTATTGTAAAAGAAACACAGGTTCGGTCACAGGGAGGCCCTGAGAAAAAAAAAAAAAAACTCTCTCAAGATGTTTGTACTTTCTGTTCGACTGGAGCTTTTCAAATCGTTGGCCCAGTCTGGGTCTCTGGGACAGGACGCCCGGTGTGGACGAAGTACGGAGCAGCTTATTTTTGGAAGCGTTCAAAGATTTTTCCAGTCAATGGAACCTTTGTGTCATATTTTCTGTGACTCATCTTAACACATCCCGTGTTAGCGTCCGTGTAAACTTGATAGCTGCCTTGTCGCCAGTATCCTGGCAGCTCAGAGATTTGTGGGACATTGTGAAAGCATTGGCAGGGATGTGTGTTGTGTCCAACAGTAAAAGGAAATACAGAAATGTAAAAAAAAAAACTGAGGATGCCAGTTCCCAGTGAGCGTGGGAATCGGCCGCAGAGAGGAGGCTGCTGGATTGAGTTCCTGCTCCAGGTGAAGAGGTTTTTCTGGCTCTGTAGATGTGACACCACCAGAGCTGACGAACTTTTACCGCAAGGCAGTGTCTGTGCAGCCATTGTTCCTGACTCTCTTTGAGCTCGATGTTCGTGTGTCTCAAACAAGATGAACCTTTTCTCTGCCGCTGAATCAACAGAGGCTTTCTCAGGCTGTGAAGATCTTGCCAAAGCAAATATTCATATCAATCTCTCAGTAGGCTCTGCAACTACAGATGATTTGTCTTTGAATGGCCGCGCAGCGAAGTGAAGACACTTTATATCAGGTATCACCTGAGACATCAGCCACGCTGTTTTTCCGTGTGCATGCCCTGATCCTTGTGAAGTATTAGCTTCATCAATTAGATTCAGGCCAATAACAGAGGCCCCTGTTTCCATAGAAACTTAGCTGGTTGGGTAGCAACCTGTATCAGTGATCAGCACTTCATCCTGGCTCGCTGTCAGACCTGATGTCTTGTTTTATTTCAAGTATGAGGAGAAAATCATTACAGATTTAATGTTAGCATGACCATGTAATCGCCTCTAGTCTTTATCTCTATTAAAACATCGCGAAGGGAACAACATCAGTAACTTACATTTTGTCAGCTGCCTTATTTATTTTCTTTTATTTAAAAATTCTTGCCTTTTCATAATAATGCATAATATAATCAGTATTGTCAGTATTTAAGTTCCAAGTGAGTCGAAGTGAGTGAAAGATTTGATGTCCTGTTAGAAATCCCTAAAATCTTTGCCACATTTATTCTAATGAAGAGCAGAGTTGGAGGTATTTAGATATTTTAAAAAGTGCAGAGTACAAAAAGTTCATATTGTGAGCACTATTTGAAATTTTTAAAATTTTACCCCACATTTAAATGCTTGACATTGATGAATAAAAAACATGAATTTATTCATCTTTGTTTCCAACTCTTCAAGTTCCTGTTCTGACACTTGGTTCTATTTCTAAATACCGGCACAGTTGCAGTGTAGGTAAGTGTGACTCTGACTGGCCGGCTGATTCAGAGACGCTGCAACGTGCACGTGAGTCGCCCGGAGGCGTCGGCAGCATCTGTGATGGGATTTGCTCGTCACATGATCTAAGTGACATTCAGTGATGTTTGTTTCCACCAGACGCCCTTTCCTTCGACCACGCGAGCCAGATCCTCAGTGCAGGTGCAGTTGTTGTGTAGGTTTGATCTGAAACAACAAAGGTCAGAAACGTCAGAGCAGCAGCTCCGGTGAACGGACTCAGCTGAAGCTCCTGTAGCCAGGAGTCAATTTAAAATGAGACTCTCTCCCATCAGGGCAAGAAGGATCATCTCTTTTAAATAACTTCATGCATTGACCTTTGGTTGTTGTGTCTCCACCGCATGAATCTTTTTAGTAGCTATTGATTATTTATAAGCTGCTCTTTGACTGTGACTTGAAAATAGCTGGATATATTCTTCTTATTTATTCACAGACGTGTTGGTTTAAACACTTTATAACTACAGGATCTACTGGCAATGCTCAAATACAAACATTACTGCTTGGAGGTGATGTTTTCATCTGCATTCATTGCTATGTTATTTGAAACAATTATGTAAAATCAAGTGGAGAGATGATCGAATTTGGGCCCGACTGATGGAAGAACCCATAGAGTCATATACCATCTAGTATGAACCCCCTCCTTGTTTTGAACTGAAGCGGAGTTTTGGATTATTCCTCTAATACACTGAATTCTAATCCACAGAGCCTTCCAGGTTCCACTTCAACAAACCCGAGAACTACATCAGCATGTACCACCCGCAGGGAAGTGACACGCTGTACGTGGGCGGCCAGGCGATGATCTACGTGCTGACGTTCAGTGACAGAGGGGTCCGCGACCTGCAGGTACGCTTCGCTTTGAACAGACTTGGATGACACTCAGCTTCAGTGGGATGCTGATAGGGGCCGAATCCCTCAGCTGCAGATGGTACTTCTTATAAAATTGGGAGTCCACTGTGCTGCTGTCGAGAAAAGCCACCAAACACTGAGGCTGCCAAGTTTACAAGTCGGCCCACTTCAAAAACCACTTTGGCAGCTAATCAATGTGTGGAAGGGCTGAAGAATTATGCCGCTTTTGTAAAATGGGCCCCAGAGAGCAGAAGGTTGAAGAGACAAGTCTGTAACTATTAAAGGCCCGTCACAGGGTCACCAGCTCTTCTGGTTTCACTTCGGTTAACTGATGAAACCTCCAGGGGACGTTTTTGATGGGCGTCTCCCTCTCTGTCCTGCAGCAGTGTCCGGGTGTGGGTTTGCAGATTCTGTCCATTTTCTCCAGTTTTTAATTAAAATATTGCCAGAGAGATTCTTTCCAAAACAAATTCTCTAAAATGCAGCTACAGTGGGTGGTGGACATAAGCCACCTTCCCCTGAAATCATGCGTTTGAGCAATTATCACCTTTATAGATAAAGATTTCCTTTTTAGTGTGCTTGGCCCGCTCCAATTTGCCAAATCTGTGGCACAAGTAAGTCATGTCAAAGAAGAGTTTGGAATAATAACCCTGCTTCTGTGCAACGGCAGAATCCAGTTGAGGTGGTTCAGGCGACTGGAACCCCCCAGTTGTGAGGAGACCCTGACATAGACTGTAAATCTGGCACCTGTATCCAATCAGGCATAGGTGGCGGACGTCTAGATGTCACCGTGTCCTGCCACCATGACTCAGCTTCAGATAGACGGAAGACAATGAGAATGAGAACTAAACGGTGTGCTTAAATCTGAGATAACCCACTTAAAAATGAAACCACTCTCTGCTGCTGGGTGGGATGAAAAAAAACAGGCCCGTCCCCCCTCTCTCCCTGTGAGGGCGCAGCTGTGAATCAGAGGCTGGGGAGAAATGACACGACCGGCCGGCCGCTGACCCTCGGCACTGCCGAAATCCAGCGAGGAGGCCGGGTCATGCATACATTAATGAAGCTGCAGCCTTTTCTCTGTGCGAGGAGGGAAAACATGATTCACCGAGCTAATGATGTCGACGCGGGCTCAGGGTTACACAGCGTGCGGCCCACGGTGTCAGCGCTGACTCCCGGAACAAGTTAAAGACGCAGCGAACCTGCTGTTTCACTCAGATTACACCTTTAAGGCTCATTATCTGTGCAGATTGCAGGTTTGGATTTCTGTTACGATGACAGGTGGAGAAACAGTGATGGGTGATGTGTCTGGCATCACTCAGGCTGTTTTAATGTTTAATGGTGTGTTTGTGATTTCTTGTCAGGTTGTTATTTCAAGTGCGGGATTGTTAAAAGAACGCATCCACATCAGAGAGAGGCCTTCGTTTTTGACATTCAGCAATCGCAGAGCGGGTTGTTTATTATCTAAACATTGAGTTAAGTTGTAACGTATCGATTGTGGACTCCAGCAGCATCACAGTCAGGGTGCTGACTTTTTCTTAGGTATAAAAGTGGCTTCCGTCCTGCAGTGTTAAAGGAGGTTTCAAATGTGAGGTGTCGCAATGAGCCTTATTCAACACATACATGTATTTAATGTCGTTCTTTCAACAAATATTTAGTTCCCAGCTCCAAAAAATACATAGAAGTGTGCCGTCTCTCTCGAAGCTGCAGCTGAGGCTCTGATGGAACAGCATGGGGCATCTGAAGGCAGCAGAACATCCTTTATTAGAAGTGGCAGTATCATAAATCCATCTGTATCCGCTCGAACCTCAGCGTCAGAATTTGATGGATGCATAGGATGATGTGATAACAGTGTATTTAGTCTTTCAGTCACAGGGTGTACGTGTAGAAAATGCAGTTCAGTGCAAACTGACGTGGAAAACCTTGGCTGTGAGGACACGCTGATGTTAAAAATGCCGTGCTGGAAAGCAACAACCACTGAACGCTCAGAGCAGATGGGAGCTCGGCCCATGTTTAACGTGTGCGTCCAGCTCGGTAACATACTCAGAGATATTTCATGACCAGCTCACAGAATCGCGTTGGCTGAGAGGACGTGTTCCAACAGGGTCACTGCTTTCATGCTGAAACCGAACTGTGCGAGAGAGCTCGGCAACAAACTAAACCGCTCTTCCTCCCACAGATCCCAGCGGCATCTGATCAGACTGCGATCGACACCTGCAAGGCAAAGGCTGCGCCACTTGAGGTAAAAGCTCATCTTCACTGTCAGCAACCCCCATCAGCAGTGCAGAGCATTAACCTCCTCCTCCTCCTCCTCCTCCTCCTCCTCATCATCATCATCATCATCATCATCACCATCACATCATCACCATCACCATCACCTGCAGTACATTCAGTGAAGCTGCACCGAACTTAGACGTCAGTTCTCTCAACATTCAGATACAGGTGGTACCATCTTTCTGTCCTGCTTCTGATTCCTAACCCTTCCCTGGACATTGAGATAGTGCCTTATCTGCAGTGCCTGGATGTGAACAATAAACCGGACTGATCACTCACTTAATAAGAAGAGTTAGAGCTGACTGCACAGGCTGAGGAGACTGAGGGGTTGTGCACTACTGGTGGCTGCTCCTGGAGACGGATTAGGGAGTAAAGCTCCGTTCTAGATTCCCCCATGACCCAGTGGAGTTGGTGGGATGGAGGAGAATGATGGGGAGGCTCTGATGGACGACCAGTCCCACACCCAGCTACCTCTTTATTCTTCCACTTAATGTTGTGGAAATCCGTTCTGCAGTGGTTACGTAATCCTGGTGACAGGCCTGGAAACACAACCTCTTTAGCAGAGGTAAAAAAAACAAAAACAAAATGCTAATTTATGCAGACGAAAGCGAATTACACAGGGGGCAGATTTATCTTGAAACAAACAAACCGTACATTATCCAGATGAGTGAGCTGTTGATAATTTCCAATGAATAATTCCACGAGGTTCCACAGAGAGGATTTAACAAGTGAGTGTTTAAATTGTCAGATTGATGAATAATCTTCACAAGAGCAGCTTAATGCTAATTTAAAGAAAATAAAGAAATTTAAATGAAAGAAAATGTTGGGCTTTGCAGGATAATCTGATGTTTAGGAATTTAAAAGCTTCACTTTAAACCATTATTATAATTTACACTGGCGAATAATTTCCTCATCAACTTTGATGCAGTTGTATAATGACAAGGAGTTAACGGCTGGAACTCCATTATATTCTAACATGCTAAATACAAAAGCTTTAAATGTTCTACTGTAAGACTCAACTTAAAAAGAACTGTGTTCATGAAATCAGGGTAAGGCTTTTGTTACAGAGTCAGGGCTGCAAGCTAATTCATGCTAACTATGCTACAAACCGATCGGAATGGTGCAGCAACGTTTTTTTGCTGACACCAGATATTAAAACTTGAACTCATGGTCTGCAGCTGCATGTGCCAGGGGGGCATTGTGCCACCAGAGGCAAAGCAGACAATGAGCTGTGGCCCTGCAGCTAAGACTGGAGTCTGAGAGATTCCATGAGTCAACAACAACAAAAATTCTGTGAGAATCATCATCATCCCCAAGTACTTTTTTTCCCCAGTGCTCCCAAAGTCATTTTAATGCTCGCATATATTTGATGGAGTGATTCACGTACACAGGAGTCACTGCGTGGTGGGCGCTCTTCTTCTTTGTTAAATATTGTGAGTCAGATGACTGATGATTTGAGTCAGCGCTGGTGTTCCCTGCAGACATCCGTCACGCAGTGATGACCGAGGTCCTAATGCAGCTTCGGGGCCGGACTTCATCAGGGGTGGAAAGTTTTACGGGCTTATATCCTGAAGTGTTTTCAATGTCATCTCTGCAATCTCAATGACTCGTTTTAATTCAGCTGACGCCTCATTATTGCTTGATAGCCTCCTTCTGCACGACCCTCATCTTTTGAACCTTCTAGCAAGAATTCATTATTTCCTTGAGTCTTAAATTCTCCCTCTGCAGAACTGGCCTGTGTGCGGACTTGTTTTAAGAGAACAGCTTTAAAAAGAATAAGAGAAAAGACTGCTGATGTCGGTGGGAATCCTGTTATCTGATTTGGACCACCACCTCAACCGCGGTCAACCGTGGCTAAGCTGAAACCCGTCTGCATTGTGCGCCTGTGTGCTACTGTGGTTATGAAACAGTAGAGATGGCAGTTTCCTCCCTGCACAAACACGGCTGAAGCTTCCAGAGAGTCTGGCAGCGGCAGATGGTGCAAAATGAGAACGAAGCAGTAAATCTTCCCCAGTAAAGCAAATTCCACTTGGAAGGAGAATGAAGGACATGAGGCAGCATCCTTCAGACAGACAGACAGACAGAGGTGTGAGCCAGAGAGAGAGGGTTAACAGTCGTAGGCAGAGTGCACCTGATCCGACAGGCTGGCTGAATCTCCACCTGTCCCCAAGGTCTCAGTGTTGGGTAACTGTGTGTTCATCTCAGCTTGAGCAGGTCCAAAGCAGGGACACCAACAGCAAAAGATAAATCTCACTTTAAAACTACCAATTCCAAAACCCGGATTTTATACCAGCACTTACATTCCTATGAAGCAGGGCACCGCAACTTGAACAGTTACATAATGTCTCAGGAGATGAAATATAAATATATCATCCAAGGATTCTGCATAAAAATCTGACCTCGATGCTAACACATTAGAAAACCTCGCTTTTGATAATGTGTGCTGTGCCGCTAATGTGGTCAGTTAGGGTGAGGCGATTAAACTGTGAACTGTTGAAAGTGGAACAACGTGCTATGAAACTGTTTGAGTGTTGCATACTTCAGGGGACTTCGCCTATTTCTTGGTCCGCTGCATCACTAGCTAGATCCGCTCTTGTGTCGTTAGCTACGTTGAGCAGGGGCACTACGGTACGATACGTTGATCCACCGATCGGGTCCTTCGTTGCCTGGAGATGAAAGGACACGTTTGAAGTGGCCGATGAAATGGGACGGACTCCATCTTCAAATGCAGCCTCCAAAGGATGTAACCTCTAAATTGAGACATGGCTATGGATGTAATTCTTATTGATTCAGGGCTGGTAATTTATTCAGCACTGCACTTCAGAAGCCCCGAGAGCTTCTCGATGGAACAAGTTCCCTTAAAAACTCAAATTCCCCCTAATTCTGCTCATCATGCCGTCGATGCAGCAGGGACGGCTTTTGCAAAAACGAAAAGTTTTGAACCAAACATTCCAAGTATGCTAAGAAAGAACATGCAAACTTGCACAAACAGAATAAATAGGACTATCCTGCCCACCTTCCCTCCCACATGTCCACCCACACACTTACACAAGCTCTGCTGCTGCCTTTTGGCTCCGGTGATGTTTTCGTTTTCCATAAAGATTCGGGATTTGATTGCTTTCTTTAAAGCACTTTGAAGGTTTGAGTTTAAGGTGTACTTTCAACATGAGTCCTGCTCCTACCTGCAGCCAGGATTTACCCTTAAGGTTGTACTTAGTATTCATTTGCATGCTACACTCAGTAATGTCCTGGGGAAAGCAGTCTGGGCTCAATGAATAACGAATGTATATGAAGTATTACAGTGCTAAACCTTGTCTGTGCTGCCTGCCAATACATTTCACTGCATTTTCTCAAATCTCTCTCCTCTCTGAACAATCCTGCTTTCCACTCACTGGCTTTTTTTGTGTTGTAATCTCACTTTGTTTCTCTATCCCTCTATTCCACCTTGGTTTTCTCAGTCCCTGGGTCTTGTCTCGTCTCTCCCTTTGTGCAGTCGCCTTCTCTCTAATCACTCCTCCACACACCCTCCATCCCCCCCCCCCACCCCCCCCCCTTTTTTTTACTTGCCTCCCTGCATCTTTAATCCCTCTCCCAATCTGTGTGGAGTTTTTCTGCAACCCATCGCTTCTGTTTCTACTTCATTTTCTGCCTTTGTCTCACCCGTGCTCTCTTTTCTGTCTCACAGCTGGAGTGTGATAATTTCATCACAGTCATTCAGAAAGTAAACAACACATTCATCGCATGTGGAACGAATGCCGGGAGCCCGAGGTGCTGGATGCTGGTAAGAGATTCTTAAGATCGGCTCCTTGAAACGTGAACTGTTAACAATCCAGTCACCTCAGACGGAACAATCTCAAGTTTAATTGCTCTTTGTGTTCAGATATTTATTTGCTAACTTTCTTCTCACCGTTGAATGAATGATGAAGTATATGAAGTTAGCTTTCCCTCAGTAATGAAGCCCCCAGCGATGAGCTGAAATGATAAAAACACCTTGTAATGTGTGTGTTATGCACAAAGACACTCGCAATAAACTGGGTTCAAAATGTCTCTCTCCTCTGCAGGTGAATGACTCAGTGCTGACGGATGTCCAGGGCAACGGGCAGATAGCGTCCGCCTCTGACATCTCGCCGCCCTACCCGTCCCAGAGGTCCATCAGCCTGCCTGCAGGTGACGAATGCACCAACTGAAGTGCATAGCCGTAACATTCCCGAGAGGAAATAGATTAGCTCTTAACCTTGTTTGGTCATGTCACACACACATTGCTAAAACGAGATGGTACGGCCCAGACAGGATTTCATGTTGGTACAAACCCACCTTTTCGTCTCAGACCATTACCTTTGCTCTTTTGTGTCAGGGGCAGCCGAGCGTCACTCGTGAGCCTCGAGTTCCCAGGAGCCATCTGTTCTCATCACTCTCTATTCATAACTTGCAAATGAGTCAATGCTGTTCTCTAAAGTACTTCACAACACTGGAGAGCCGGTCCTCCATGTGATAGATGTTTCAGCAGGTTTTAATTAGGCATGTACAGTATGCGCTCTACCTTCAACAAGACCTCAAACCTCACCTCTCGTCTCTTTTTGGATTTGACTGGAAACATATATTTAAAATAATTAAATCATGGCTGAGTTACCAACATGTCCCCGAGTTGCAGGGATTGTATCCTCCTGCTTTTCCCGATCATACGTGTGATCTGTAAAGTGCAACATCACCAGGGAGTCACACCAACCTCGGGGCCAACTGCAGAGAAGTCAGCCATCTGCCACTGACGTGGAAAAAAAGAAGGGAAACGTTGCTGAAATACCCACGATGCAACTAACGGCACAAACCAAAATAATTCAGGGAGAAGGTCACGGAATCCAAACGGGAATAGTGAGGATGGAAGGTCTGCGAGATGAAAAACAACGTCCCATAATGCAACGTTATGTAACTTTACTATATATCTCAGACAAATCGATATCTGGCCACATTTCAACGTCCACATAACCACGATTGTCTGAGAGTCTGTTAGTTCCGTGCTTTTATAACATTCCTGTAGAATTCTTCTCGGTTGAATATATTTTATATCATCAAGCAAACTGGATGTTTATGTCTTTCCACATAAAGGTGTTAATTTGCACATATTCTGACCTCCGTGTTTGGTGTTTTGATGTGAGGCCTTCGTGCCTCCTCTCCACTTAGCATGATTATTGCGCAGGATCTCATCACCTAAACAAACATTCTCTAATTAAACTAACCTTTCAGTCGCCACAGTGCACGATGAGGGAGGGCCGGGGTTTGTTGAAGCCCCTAATGCAGGCAGATCGTTTGCGGAGAAGCTCAGGAATAAAAGAGGCGAGAGGTTAGCGGGCACTGCAGGGCGCTTTTGCAAGATGGGGATCGATTCCCGAGGCTGGGAGCTGCCCACTCAGTCAGACTGAGGAGCATTCTAATAACAATCAGCGCAAATTAAGACGGCAATGCCACAAATTCAAATGGTTCCTCTCTAATAGTGTTGTAAGAATGTGGTGATCGGTGGCTACTCATTGATGCAGTCAGCTGTTCAGCCCAGCCATGTCTTTTTTAATCTTGCCCTCCTTTTCTATTCTCTCTGCTCCCGGCAGGCAGAATCTCTCTCCCTCATTCTGTTTAATGTGCTCTCTGTGTCCTCCTCTCCTCCATCTTCAGTCATGTCTGCTCTGTGTCACCTCAATCTCTATTCCTCTGCCTCGGAACCTTGTTCCCATCCATCATGCTCACTGTGTGCCTTTTGCTTTTTCTGCCCACTGTTCACCCTCCTCTTCTCCTCTCAGATGGGAGTCTGTATTCCGCTATGTCGTCGGTGGGAGGTCACGCCGGCTCAATCCGGCGAACGTTTGGCTCCCAGAAGCTCCTGAAGACGGAGAACATTTGGCTGCTGAGTGAGTAGGAGGACGGGAGTCATGCAGGGAGCAGGTTTAGACTAATGAATATGGAGATGGTGGGTGATACTCGGTTTACAATTACAGTAAGTCACCATTGGTCCATATTAAGTACAGCTTGTAAAATGTAAATCAGAAAATTGATCAGCCATTTTCTTTTTTCTTGATGTGTTCCCTCAGTATCCGATCATTCAATGAGATTATACCAGAAGATAAAATGAACAAGGACAGTATCTCACTGGAGATGTTTGTGTCTCGTCGGACAGATCCTCAGTTTGCCGGTGCCGCCATCATTCCGTCGGTACTGAAGGACAAGGAGGAGATCTACTTCTTCTTCAGCGAGCTCAACAAGACGGCCAGGGTGGACGAGGAACCGTACCGAGCTCGCATTGGTCGGATCTGCACAGTAGGAATCCAGTTTTAATCTGAAAATCCAGGTCTTGAATAAAAGTTGATAGTTCTGACTCTCCTTACAGCTCTTCAAAGGCAACTTGCTGAGACGGTTTCATCGGAATCATTTTCTGAGGCCGCGAGGTTCTGTTCTGCGAGTGCGACGCCTCAAAAGCTTTTAAGCTTTTAAGTGAATTGCTAATGAGAAGATCCAAAATAAAAATCGGATGCTTCAAAGTTTCAGCAAATTTCCAATATTCTGCCAGAAGATGAAACATATTCCACAACTACCACTCACGTTTGCTGGCATTCCCACCACGACTGGTTAAAAAAAACCCATCAGTGCATTTGCAAGTTCTTTAGCGCGTCTCTTTGCGTTGATGCGTCACGTTTTAGAATTTACAGATTCAAGTCTCTGCCATTGGGTAGAGCCAGATGCTGTTACATCTGCTTCAGGATGTATGCTAAGATAAGGTGGTCAGTTTGGATCAGAATTGCTGAAGTTTATGTACTTGACAGAAGTACTTTTTGAAATAATAATAGTTCTCTATGGAAGGAGGAGGGAGTATCTTGAAGTTTAAACTGAGCAGTGTGGCTACGGCGTGCATTTGTGAAGTCGTTGTGCGTTTTCTCCAGGTGGACGAAGGAGGAATCAAAGCTCTGATGGCAGACTCGTGGACCACCTTCTTGAAGGCTCGGATGATGTGCGGCGCAGGCAACACTCAGCAGCAGTACAACAACCTGAAGCAGGCTGTGGTGCTGACGGCCCAGGACAAGAGGGCCGGGGTCTTGTACGGCCTGTTCTCCAATGCATGGTGAGCTGGGGCCTCTCAGGTTGAATCAGATTCAATACAAACAAGCAGCCAAGATGTTCAGGGGGAGGCTGTTGAGTTGAGTCTGTTTGAATGCACAGAACATAAAGCAGGGAAACCAGAATGAAGGGATTGTAAATCTGTCTGGTTTTATGTCCCAGAGTCGACCTGTAATTTGTAACAGTGAACAGCTTGTCCCTCTCATTCACTTCTCCTGCTTCCATTGTGGATGTAATCACTGCTGCTGTCATTGTTCAGGGGCAGAACAGTGATCTGTGCCTACTCCATTGAAGATATTGACCAGGCCTTCGCCACAAGCAAACTGAAGGGCTACAGCACCTCGTTGGTTGGCAACCGCCCCGGCTTGGTGAGTGAAATACTGAGACTTTCACTTATTTTCGATCACAGCAAAAACCAACATGACTTTGCATGAGTCAGCGTTTGTTTCAGAAGCAAAAGCACTGAGGTGCTATTTTTAAGAAAAGTCTGAGTTAATAAAAGATAAGCAATTTTGAGCTTTTGTCCGAAGGCGTTGCTTTTTTGTTTTTTGATTTAACATCCCGCACTCCTTCTCCTCTCAGTGTGTCCGCAAAAACGCATCGTCAGTCCAAAATGACGTCAAGAGCCTGGCCATTGTGAGATACCACCCGGAAATCGAGGATGTCATCCGGCCAGTGGGTGTGGCTCCACTGGACCTGCCCACCGACGACCAGATCACGCACACAGTGGCGGACATCGTCCAGGCGGTGAACGACGAGCACTACAGCGTCCTGTACCTGGGAACAGGTGAGCTAATCCCATCAGCTGTGTCGATGTCAGCCTGTTTCCTGTGCATGAACATGGGCACGGCTTTAGTGGCCTTCACTGCAAGTAAGTTAAGTTTGAATCCAAACTTGTGTCCTTAAATCCTTTAATTGGGCAAACTAATACACTTTGGCTTGAGTCAAACGGCTGGTACAAACAGTCAATTCTTCATTTAAGCCCTGAACGTGGAAACCGAAGAAAAACACACTCTTGGTCAAACTGAGTTTTAATCCAAACCCGTTTAAATGATGCCTGACTTTGTTTGGATCTGATCAAAGCAGCAGAGCCGAGGCGCTGCTGGTGCACACAGCAGTTACTCCAAAAATTGCCTTGTGCCTGAGGGAGATTACTATGGCAACCATCGCAAGTCATATGCTGGTATGAGTGTGTCTCCACCCCGAGGTCCAGCAACAGACGAGCGGGTGTCATCTCTCCGAGCGCAGCTCCTCGCCCGGGCTGTGGATACGTGCCTGTCACTCATCAGGCTTTTTCTGGGCTGTGTCTGTTTTTAGCGCAGGAGAGGGAAAAAAAAAAACAATGTAGCGTCAAAGACGATGGCCTCTCGCTGTGGGCTTTGCTAACTGTGTCACTAATAGAGGGAGAGGATGAAGAGCGGCGAGCGGCCACAGCTCTGCTGTGATCTAAAAACGAAAGTGGAGCAGTTTGAGTAGCAGTTGTCTGAAGGCGGGAGGAACAGGTTGTACCGGAGATGTGGCTGTTACCCTCCGTTTAACTTTATTAATACATGGTGCAGCATTAAAAAAAAAAAAAATCATATGCTGCCCGTTAGTCCCTAATATTTGGATTCCTGATTTACGGAGAGAAACATACTGAGGAAGTCACGTCTCTTCCCCACCCTCATCACCTTCACTTGAGGACACCACTATAAATATTCACGAGCTTTTAACAACTCAGGCTCATCAATCTGTGTAATTAATTTCAAAGATGCTCACGTAGCTCGGCAAATGACGGAGAGAAGCCACCTTCTCAAAATAATCCAATCATCAGTGAGTGAAGCGCACAGATGAGACGGCTCATCTGGATGGATAGTCGCATTAGAACGGTTTAAACCAATCAGAGGAGCGGGAGCGGAGAGGCAGGGTCCAGCCCCTGACCGGAGATGGAGGCTGACTCACCCACTCGCTCACTGTAAGTGGATTATGACGAACAACAACAACTAAAAAAAACCCTGTTTATTTCATACTTACAAAGTTTAAAAAAAACCTTTGCTGATTGTAGAAATACACTTGTCTGCTTTGTCTCTGCCCTTGCTCCTCTCTACAGAGCAGAGAGGTGAAATCAAAGCAGATGCATTCTGGGTAGTCCTGGGACATTGGTCTGTCCCAGGCGACGGAAAAATTCCAATAAACATCTTTCGGCTCGCAGGCCACACTGCAAATCTTTGTGCAGAAACAGCTAATATGTTCTCGGCTGCCCTGGAGGGTCAGGATCATCCAGTGTGCTCCAGTAATAAATAAATATAAGAAGAGGATGAGCTCCCTCTGTTGAGGATTAGTTACAGCTTGCATTCATAATCTAGTGTGTGCACTTTGAATGAATGCTGACGTCTTTGTCCCGTTGGCTATGGCCGGTGATTCCATCTCGATATTTGAAATACAACGTCGTGCAACCACTCAGTCGTTTTGTGATGGTAGGAAATGATTGCTGGGTAAGTTTCCAAACACTTCACCGCTAAACGCTTATCTCGAGCAGAGGGATGAGGGTATTGGGCGATATCCTCGGTTATTGGCAGCGCTGGTGAAGGTACAGAACATTACTCATCAGTTCTCCTCCTATGATCACAGTCGTGTGACATAACGATGAACTGTATTTGGAGGCTGGATGAACTCGCTTCACAGTGTTGACCTAGAACAAACTGACAGGGTGAGGTCCTAATTAGCTTAATAGCTTTGCCATGTACCCGGAGGGGATGAAGTGAGATTTAGCAGGTGGGGAACCCTGAGGAACCGGCGGCTCACAGATCTCCGGGAAGCTCCGTGTAAACACAACAGTTTCTAAACTGTCAAACTAGTTTCGGTTGAACTTCCACTGCATGAGGCGTTCTGACACAACGCTGCAGGATTTGACAAAATTAATTTCTCTGTCTCTTGATCACAAGCCAGACAATAATACTGCAGAATACATGCATAATAACCGTCCTCTTCAATATGAGTCGCGGGGAAAAGAAGGCATACACGGTATTCACTGTGAGCCATTAGAAAACTGCTCTGCAGCTCATAATGCCAATTCTTCATCGGATTCCATCGAGTCCATCGTAAAACATACTGAAAACCTGATGTCGCTGATGATGAAGTGCTAACATTGACTAAATGATACAGATGTTTGACGACTCAGTGTGTACTATATGGTTTTTGGAAGATGAAATGAAAGCTTTAGCCAATCTGCTCCTCAATCCAGTGCTATTTATTTTATTTTTTTTTAAACTCTGCTGGGCAAGAAGTGTCACCTAGAGCCGACAGTTCTGGGCACATTTTTAAATATACTGGATTCAACAGCGCCAAGACGTCTGAGTGTGATCATGTCGAGTCAGGGCCCCAAAGATGTCCTTCTTTGGAGTGTTGTAAATGGAACAAAACAAGAAGCAGCAATAAAAAAAAAAAAAAAAAAAAAAGAAAACATCTTTTACTTACTGACATATTGACCATCAGGCAGCGTGGAGCTGCTCGGACCTTTTCAGTGGTGAAGGCAAAGCAGCAGAAAGCTTCCCTCAGGGACGGAGGAAATGTCAGAGCGCTTGTTCAAAGCCGACTTTATGTTAGAGATCAGAAGTTATTTCCTGTTTCAGACACTGAGACATCGAGGTGACAGAAGCTTAAAGGTTAGAGAGGCAGAGCACGATCGCGGCACGCTGAGAAAATAAGGCCGGGGAACGTCAAACCCTTTGTTAATGTTGATGTTGAACTGTGGAGAAGAAAGGAAAAACAAGGTTTGTGAGTTTAAATCTGAAGCACCAGGTTGAGGTTTGCTGCCCTGCTGTGCAGGAAGCTCTTAGCCAGTTGAAACGTGCGCAAGAAGGTAAAAAGAAAGAGGTGTTTACTGTGAAAGAATATGCACAAGGAGGACAAGTAAACTACTAACAGATTTACTGAGGCGACGCTGCATGAGTTCTGCATCATCACCCCCTCACTTTGTGCCGATGAACTCTTTTTGATTTAAGAGCTGAAAATAGCTGCAGACAGGATCAAACAATCACGTGAGAATAAAGTGGATAAATGGGGAACGTTATCTTTGACTGCTCAGAGAAGAAGATTTGAAGTTTATGGGGAGAAAAGAGACGAGGCTTTTTCAGGACAATAGAAGTCTGCTTGACAGCAAGAGCCTTCCGAGCTAATTACAAATGAGAAGGATCCTCGTGGAGGAAGCAGGAAGTGAAGGTGCCAGATTAAAAGATTTGTCATCACATTTTCACGGCGGAGGGCGGGGAGGGATCTTGGAGGAGACACGTGAATGGTTTTTTTTCTTCTGGGAGCCATTAAATCTATGAGGTCATCGCAGTCAAATCTCTGACCGGAGAGTGGGTAGCGTGGGTAGAAATACGTTAACCAAAAGAGGGAGGCAACCAGTCGACGGGCCTCAGACCAGGAGCCTCTGAGGCCCTGAACGTTTCCCGGCCCCAGCACTTGTCTTCTTCGCTTACTTAAGCAAGATTTAATACTATACTTAAAATATTTGACCTAGTTTACTGAGAATCGCTTTCTTCTGTGATGTCAAAAAGCGCCCATCTGCTGTTGCCATGGAAATGATCTCTGCTGGAGACCGGAGTAAAAGTTCTAAGACAGACTACTTCATTAGATCAGAGCAAACATTCAGCGCTTTGGAAATCGAACCAGAATTGACCCTGAATCCCTGAAGGTATTTGACTCCTGCAGATCTCACCATCCTTAAACCCACCCCCCACCCTCCTCCCCTGTGGTGCATTCATCAGGTTTTGGCTCCTTCCTCTGAGAGCAGCTCTACCTTCAAAGATGCATGTTCAAAAATCTCCAGTTTCTCCTGCGGCCCTCACGAGTGGAAACTGTCCAAGTCGGAAAGTATCAATCCATGAAAACGCCAGAATTCACAAATGTTGACCTTTAAGACTCGGAGAAAGTGGTGCGTCTACTTCCAGTTTAGACCTGGGATCCATCCCTCACAGCGTCTCCTCCTTTGTTTCCACAGAACAAGGCAAAGTTCTGAAAGTTCTCCACTCCAGCGAGGGCGTCTTCATCATATCGCAGTACTCCCTCTTCCACAACGAGGGCCCCGTTTTAAACATGGCCATCGACTCCCAGAAGGTAAGAGGAATAATAATCGACTTGTTTTAGTTGTGTTCAGATTTTATTCTCAAAACAAATGTCACTACACGCTACAATGCAAGAATAAAAGGAGAATCAAATAAAAGACAAAATGAAATGCAAGAAATTAATAACTGTAAGATTCCTCCTGTGTAAAACAGCAATGTCCTTCACACAGGTTTAAAACAGGCAGAGCTGCCCCTGCAGGTTTCAGTTTGTCCTCAGGGACAGAGATGAGACTCGTCCCTGAGGACCTGAGGAGTCCAGATGGTTCACAACGTAGCTGCAGATCCTAAAATATATTTTGACCCCAATTCAGTGCTTTGAAAATCAAATGCAGCATTTAAAGTCATTTGAAAGCAGAGTGGTAAAGATCTGACAGCTGGAGACAAATATTGAATTCCTCTCCTCTCCAAAATAACTAGAAAAATTGTCCTTTTCAAAGATAAAGGGCTCAGGATTTCTCGACCTGGTTCTCAGTTTCCATTACTGACACTTGTCTTTGTAAGATAATAATCAGATATCTTTAGTTCTAACTAAGGGGGTTTTAAAAAGGCTCTGTGAGGAGACCAAGTTTTCCATATCAACACGGCACAGGTGGATTTATTGACATCCCTGTGTTGTTGTGTCCTCCTCAGGGACATCTCTATGTCGGTACAGCGATGGAGGTCCAGCGGCTGCCACTGGCTGACTGCCGTCGCTATGGAGACACATGCCGGGAGTGCATCCTTTCTCGGGATCCGTATTGCGGCTGGGACAAGGCCAGGAGGAAGTGCATCGCCATCCCGCCTGGATACAACGTCACGACTGGGTAGGATTAGATATGATGTCACCACTGCAGAGCGATTGGCTGTCTCCTTTCTCTCTCCCCTCCATGGGCTGATGAGAGAGTAGAGGGCATAGCCGTTTCTAAAAGTCAGTATCAGCGGCGTCAGATCTGCAATTACAGAAAACTCACCGGCCCTGAGGTGGTGAAACTGGGACTGCCATTTCAGGGAAAATAGCGCCACGATCGACACAATCACCGAAGATAAATGTGGAGCTGTGACTTCATATTTCTCAGTTAGCTAATTGCTCTGACGCGGAAACTGTGCATTTCCAATTTAAAGAAAGAAAATGAGCCGCAATAAGCCTCCGAGTCTGCCTAATGACTCGTGTCTGCGTGTTTTCATTTGTTGAGTAACAGCAGGTGGATGTGGAGGCTCGTGAGTCCCTTTGTGGAAACTATTCACTGCTGCTAATTGATCAGCTCTTTTCTTTTCCAACAGGGCTCTCATTCAGAATCTGGACCATTCCAACTCGTCAGTTTGCGAGGAAGCTGCTGGTGAGGCCTTATCTGCTCTCTCCCACTCTCTGTATCTTAATTAAAACCAAAATAGGAACCTTTCTGAGGAGCCAGAGTGTTAAAAAAAAAAAAAAAGATGATTATCATATAATTGAGCAGGGTTCAACAAGCCGCAGGGAGAGATTTTTCTGTTATGTCACGGCTCGCCCTGTTTCAAAGCTCATACCCAGTCACAACCTCAGCTAATCATGACAATTACTCCCCTCTGAAGAGACGCCTCCATCTGCTTAAGAGATGAGATTCTAACGTCGCATGTGTGTCAGCAGCGACAACAACAACTTCCATTCTAGTTCTCCAGCAGGTGACAATAACTTCATTTCTTATTAATAAGTGGATATTCACATATGAAGAAAATGCGGCCGGAGATTCACAGGGTGAGCTCCGGGACGTCCAGGCGAGGGTCAGAGGAGCGTGGCATGAAAATTCTGGCCTCAAAATCTCAAATGTTGTTTACAGAACATCAACACCGGTGTCGAGGCTCAGCATGAAGAGAATCTTGAATGTAATTGCCTCCTCTCCACCTCAACCAATGGGCGTACACAGGTTATTAACACAGTTAAAGGCAGTTAACCCGTTTCCGACTGACAGTGAAGTCAGAGTAAGGAGCTCTGACATCGCCGTGTCAGAGAGGGATTTGATTTTTAAGGCTTTTACCTGCGAGCGAACAGAGCCGGCTCAGACGTGAGCGGTCAAACCAGACACAGAATCGCGTTTTTTAAGTCACAGCTCCAGCCGCCTCTTGCGGTCAGTGGAGCTCGGCAAAATGCTGACGCAGGTGGGGGGGGGATTTATTTTTCGGTGTCATCGTTCCGGGGTAGTTGGACACGAGGAGCCACGCTCGCTGTGTTTTGTGTTCACGTTCGCATTTGACAGACCAATTATTTTCCTCTCAGCTTGTCGACACGAGTAAACAAGTATGTGTCATAACAAGATGCCAAAAAGAACGGCTGTTTGCTTGCGACTGAAGTTTTTTAAATCACAGGGAGACAATGTGCAACGTCAAGGCTGCAGAGAAATATTCTTGTGATGAGTAGCAAAGAGATTTTTATGAATCCTCCCGTCATCGCTGGAGTTAATCAAACTGTGTCAACATCTTTTCATTCCAGTTTTCTCTCCACCATCATTCCAGTTGGTAACAATCTAATAAACTAAACTCATTTCAGTTCATGAAAGAACCATAAACTGATTAAACATGATGAAGATTTGGGTGTCAGTGATCCCAAGTCTCTGAGGTAGTTACCTTCTCAAGATACAATTAAATACAGTCACTATTAGAGGGGGCACTGGGAGCAGTACCTAAGTATTTGGTGTCTCTAATCCTACATATTAATACTGCAAGGCAGAAACTTGATCATCACCAATTAACTTCAGATTAAAACTCTATCAGGGTCCAATCAGTAAAACCTGGAACCTGTAGCCACTGAGGCATTGTGTCTTCCGGTCCAACCAGTCTTCTTTACCAACAGGTTTCCCTCTTCAGGGACAGTGAGCTAACAAAGTGTCTCTTGCAGCTCTGACGCAACGTCGCACCTCCCCCAGAGAAGTGGTGGTCCAGTCCAACACCTCCGTCTTTCTCCCCTGCCCCGTGCGCTCCTTCCACGCCACCTACCGCTGGGAGAAGGACAACTGCATCAAGAACTACCCCTGCGTGTTCTCCGGGGACTTCTGCGTCCTGGGGCCCACCTTCAACACGCCCCTCAAGGAGGGCGTCTTTCGATGCATGGCCACAGAGGACGGTTTCAAGGTGGAGGTGATCTCCGTCAGGCTGGTGAACGACGGCCGGCTCCTGGCCGCCTCCCTGGCCTCCACCTTGGGGCCGTCACTCCTGCTGGCCCTGGCCGCCCTGTGGCTCCATTAACTGCAGCTAATGCTAACCGCTTACTGGCTCCCAATGACAGGAAAGAGCCACTGTTAGGAGGTTAGGTTCGCAGAGCATTGAACTACATGATTGGGTCGTCTGTGCCAATTTCAATTTTTTAGAAAGAGTCCAGCAAAATGTGAGTGAGTAATGGGTTCAGTGATGTGTTCTTAGCGTAAAGCAGCAGTATGTAATTCAGTCCGGAGTGAGTAGGAGTTACTGTCCACGAACTTGATTCAATCATAATTAGGTGCTTTGCAAACCTTTCCTCTCTGACTCAGAAACAAACATATCCTATGAGTTGGGCGAAAAAGAAAAACAAACCAATACCAGTCCGATCAGTTTTATCAGTTCTCCACTTATTTTGAAATTGACTTGATTGTGCTTATTTGTGACTATGTAAACCTTTAATACCACTCGCTCACATCCCATCATTCATCTTGATAAACTTATTATAGCTGATTAGTACTTAGTAAAAAATGTCTGGTATTGAGATTTAAAAAGCCTTAACACTTCTGGGACATAAACTCCTAAGCACAATTTCGCAGTCGAGGCAGAATACTGCAGACTCGGGTGCACTTGGCGCTATAATTAGTGCAGCTGAGTCCGACAACATCACTGGGAGGAAGTGTCAGCTTTTCGACAGGAAGTAGGCGGATGGGCAAGAGCTCATTCTCGAACATCACTGTGTCTCAGCAACTCCTCCTCAGGCGAGGCAGTTTCTTGCATATTTTTATCAGATGGTATCAGAAGTTGTCGTTGCGCCTTGTTCACAGCTTTGTCCATTTTTGCCTCCTCCCCAGATCAGAGCAGAGCTGTCACCCTTGTACCAGATGTGTAAAAAAAAAAATTCTTTGGAAATGAAGTTACTGATTGTCTTCAAGAGAGAGAAGCAGAACGCCCTCTCAGTCATTTAAACCATTAAACAATCAAACTCATCACTGTCAGCCCACATGGAAAGTTTCATTCTGTCGGGTGATTCATCGTTGAGTCAAAAGTCAAACAGCTCTGAGTCTTTTTTTGAGAATCCACACGTTTAAAGAAAGATCAGGTTTTGGGAAACAGAGTGACGAGAAACGATCTACCGATGTCCACCTCCTGTAAACCTGACAGTGCACGAAGATGTGAACAAGGTGTTGCGCTAAAGCGAACTCCCATTATCATACAGTTGCGTTTCATAGATTACCGAGAGAAAAAAAAGGCTTGTGATTAGATCTGTGAAGTATGTTCCGTATTTTATTGCTCTGCAGATGCTGATTTTCTACCATTGCTGCCTACGTACGTGACAATTTGTCTTGATGGTTTGGGTTTTTATGCCATAGTTAGAATGTGATATGTAACCATGACTGCTTCGCCTCTTTCCCCCGCGGACATCAGCGGACGACAACACGGTTGTTCTTTTTTTTTTCGATACTGTCAAAATACTTCGCTGATGTGCAGCAGCAACCACAACCGGCGGCGTGAGCGCTCGGCTTTAGGCTCAAGCGTGAAACATCAAACACCTGAAACGTCTTCGAACCCGGCGAATCCGGATGAATGTAAACAGAACGGAGCGGTGAATGTAGCTGCGCTTCATTTCAGCAGAGAAGCGACCAAACCTAGAGCGAACCCTCTGAATACTGATGAGTGGAGGAGGAGGAGGAGGCCCGAGCGCTGATGAATTATGCAGCGGATTAGCGTGTTCCTCCAGAGCTTTGAGAATTACCAGTCGGTAATGTTACATAAATCTGTCCACGCCGAGCCTTCCGCAGTGGCAAGAAATGTCATTAATAGCTAATTAGCGGCTCCTCATGCGCCGTATTAAAGAATTTATTTTACATGGTCAGGGGTGAGAGTGGCGAGCGTGTGTTGAGCTGTGAAAATCTCCAGCCGGCGTCACTCGGCTCGGCTGTGCGTTGCTGCTCGGGGACCTGCTCGCTTTCCTGCGCCGCGCCAAAACAAAAAGGAAAAACGCTGTGTCGCGCCACTTAATGTTTATTTACAATGATCCTTCATTTGCTCGCCACCTCAACCCTGAGCGTCTTTGTGACGTCAGCCCCCCCGCCCCCAAACACAAACTGACTGCAGGTCCAACATGCATACTAATCGTCTTTGTGTCTCTGTGCTGCTGCCAGGGTGGTAAATGAACACCAGCCTCCTACCCAGTGCTGGGAAACCTTCAACACAGAATCCGTTGTGCCAGAGACCTTCGACGGGAAACTGGCTCGACAGACACAGATGTGCGGCGCGACATTTTCTGCTATAACCTCCTTTATACTGTAACTGCTGCGTACGCCGCCTAACTCCGAAAGCTGTGATCAGAGGAAGAGAAGCCTTTACTTTCCCATTAGGTCAAATAACATGTAGAGTTTAAAAACAACCTTCTCTGTGAGGGCACAGTCACACACGCAGCAGTCAGAGTTGAACGTGCTGCAGATCTGCTCTGCCTGCGTGTGTGTGAGTGTGTCGGAGGGAGAATTAGAAACCTCTCTTCGTGGTGGATGGTTGGTGGATAACATTAATGTGACGTCTCGTTTGCCGCGTTGTTTTCACTGTGATCGTCATCCGTCTCCGTCCGTAACTAAAATAGTTCAGGTTCCCTAAACTTACACTTTTTCTTGTGGCGGCCGATGAATACATTTGTGTTGTTTAAGAATTAGGACTTGTGCTAATGCCATTTATTACTGACCAGTGCTAAAAGTCCTGCACTCAGCGTAGGATACTCTGAGTCATCTTTCTGTGACTGAGCCATTGTTGTGGCAGTGAATGAGAGGGAGACAGGAAACTGGGTCAAAGAGCAGTGGCCGTCCAAGCACCAAAACCGCTCAGGATGATGTATAATTTGATAATTCGGCATTTAAAAACAGTGCCCACCAATACCCACAAACCCCTGTTCACGTAAGCTTGCATGCAGTTGTACGTTTTTCTCTTTTGTGATGTTCCTCTGCTCGTGTGGAGCTCCGGTGCCCAGGCGGGAGGAATTAGCATCCGTCCCCGGCGTCCGCAGCTCAACAGGGCTTCGCTCTAA
Source organism: Pseudorhombus dupliciocellatus (assembly GCA_016785235.1). NCBI lineage: Eukaryota > Metazoa > Chordata > Actinopteri > Pleuronectiformes > Paralichthyidae > Pseudorhombus > Pseudorhombus dupliciocellatus. The sequence continues at coordinate 2,979,445 of JAFBJW010000280.1, forward strand.
CTAACAGCCCCGGTCTTACAGCGAATGCGTGGGACTCAAATATCCAGCGTTTACCAACACTTGAAAAACCACGTCTCCACTGTGTCGCGGCCCTCGCTTTGATGTGGATATCCACACGGCTGCTTTGTCCAGATTCAGTTATCGCTTGCTCACATCCGACGTCGTCAGCCACTCCGATAACGGCTTATCTCCTTCAAAGCGAGCTCTTTATTTTCCTTCAGGAAGCCGTGCGTGCTTAATGACGAAGTGGAGCGGGTCGCTGTTTTGTTTGCTCTGGGGTCTTGAGTGTCGAGTACTGTACATGATGTGTGCCCTCAACTCTGTGTCTTGATATATCTGATTTTAAAAAGTAACATGCCAAACTATTATTATGATCATCATTGAAGGAAAAAAAAAAAAAGAGATTTATATTGGTGCCATTGCCAGTCTTATGCCATCTCATTACATGTATTTTTAAATAACAAATATCTATAGTGCAATAGATATCCATGTAACAAAACCATATTGACATGTGTTTCCCTTAAAACATGTGCGGTGAAAATTAATAAAATATAACTATAAAGGAAGAATGCCTCGTCTTTATTTGAAAACAATGAAATGGGATTCCCTTAGTATTCATATTTCTGGAGATACATATTCATATATTTGAAATGGAAGAGCTTTAAAAGCACTCCGTTACATTTTTTTAACAGGTTATTCCCATGAAAATATTTTTAGAAAAATCAAATCAATATGAATGTCAATCCTATGTTTGATGATTATATATTGACTTAACATTATGAACTGCACCAGAAACCAAATCAAATGGTGATTCTCGGAGAAAAAGCTGCAAAAAAACGCATTGTGTTTGTGATAGGCAAGACATGCTGAGTGTCATCAGGACCATAACAGACCTATATCAAGAATTCTATTTCTTAAATGATTTGAAAGGCTTAAAAAAGGGTTGGTGTCCCTTGTAAATGTACACAGAGAAGATCAGAGCTGTGATGAAATCCAGACCCCCAAAATCAGCACAACAATCCTGTTCTATAACTGACATGAGTCATCAAGGAGCTACAATTTATTGCTCAACTCAGCCTGAACGTCAGTTTGAATCTTAAGGTCACGTCAGTCATTATGAGTCTCGATCCAGAGTTCCACCACTTGTCTGTGACACTTGTGTCTAAACCTCCTGCTCCACTGATCAGAGGAGATGTAAAACAAGCCTGCAGCCAGGAGAACAGAGGAGCCAGCCGCCTCGTGAATGAATCTTTTATGAGTGTTTGTACCAACCAGTGTGAACCAGAGGCAACGCACCACATCACAGACAAACGTTTAATCTTTTGTTTTATCAGAAATATGCTAATTTGAACAAGGAAACATCTCAGCTATCGGCCATGATTCCTCAAGTTTAAGAAAGGAGGAGGAAAGGCAGAGCAAACACGAACAGCAGCTGCAGTCAGAGAGTGTGTGTGAGGGGTTTCAGTGGCAGCAACACACCTCCACCCTCAATATGCTGAGACGCAAAGCCAGCGGCGTTTCCTGTGTGCGGCTTAAATAGGTGACACACTCAGCCACAGCTGCTGTCAATCAGAACCTGAATCACACACACACACACACACACACACACACGCACACACACCTAATCAGAGCCAAATAGGCCGAAGGTGCATTGTAGTGAAGAGCACGACACAGCTCTGCACCATCATCAGGTCAATTTGTTTTCAGCCATTCGTTTGGTTTGTGGCTAAATGCCTGAAGAAATGAACATTCCCATCAGCCTCAGTGCTCCTTTGTGTTCAGAGCTCATTAGTGAATGAGAGCGTGTTAGTGGAACATGCAGAGATTAAATCATTATGAGGAGAATATTAACTTCGTCAAGGTGATTCCATGAAAGGAGCATTTTAATAAGCTATTTTATTGCTGAACAATAAAAAACTGCATTTTACTGATTATGGTATTAAAGCAGAACACATCAAATTCAATTTATATAGAGCCAAATCACAACTTACATTACTTTGTTTTTCTATACTCAGCCTCAATTATTACAAAATATTTCAGATGTTCATAATATTGCACAGGGAAGAAGACTTTTATCAGTTGTCCAAAATAAAATCGGTCCAAAGTGAGGAAAGCTAGATAATGTTACTGTGTCTGGACAAGGCCAACGTCTCTCTGAACTTAAAGGTAAAAGATCAATGGTCCTCCAGCCATGTCAAGACAAATTATTGTTATCATAAACTACAGTCCATAATAAAATAATTTGTTGGATTTGCAATTTGTTTTCAAAAGATGTGCATTTAATACATTTATTTTAAAAAATCTGTGCCAATAAGAACACATTTTACAAACCATCTGAACCTTTTGGTTGAATGGTTATATTTACTTTGTTCACTTGTGGAGAAATACAACTTCTTCCTGAAGGCAAACCTGTTGCTCAGGTGACACTACACCTGCATTTCCTGAACCGAAGAACAAAGAAGTGCTTTCATCAGGGCAAACATTTGTATTCTGCAACCTCACAGATTGAAATGAGGAACACGTTAGCACGGGCACCTGTCAAATCAAAATCATACTTCACAAATGTTTTGTTGGTTTAATGTTTCACACACATGACCAAGTCACAGAAATAGCTTCTAATCAGCACCCAGTAAATCAATTAAACTTTCCATTGTGTTTGAATCCAGATATCACATTTATCAACAGTGGAGATAAAAGGAAGTTAAACAGTCATTACAAATATAAATTATTACCCAGAAAGAGGTGAAGCTTGTGGTTTGTGTCATATCTCTTGTCACACACGATGCCAGGTTTATTTATGATTTATTCCTAAATCCTAAATCAATTAATCAGTGACAGCAGATCTCGAGACTGAAAAACAGTTGTTTCAGTTTTGGTAGATTCATAAAAAGCATTGAAATTATTGTTCCTGAAAAAGATTACTGCAAACACTCTTTAAATATCCCCTGATTTGTCTTAGAGATGAGGTCAGTGTGTGTTCATATGCGAATAAAAGGAAACATCTGTTTCCTGACTTTCCTGGAAACCAAGCAAGTTTTTTTTCACAAAGGACCGCTGAAAACAATTTTATATACACAGACATTTCTATGATTATAAGCAAGTTTAAACATTTATCTGTTGCATGTGATGCTTTCACTTTCTGCTCTTATTGTGATGCTTGTAAAGAGGTGACAGAGATAGATAGAGATTTAAAATCATAAATACAACACCTTTGTTTTACAGCTTTGAGATGCGTCAGTCATTCTACTCACTTATATATGTATGTACATTCAGGGCATATTATATTACAATTTTTTTTGATGACTTTTGTTTTATTGTCCTTTCTAGATTATATTTCTTGCTTTTTGTTGTTGTTGTTGTTTTTGAGCATGGACAAAGGGAGCTAATGACCCAAGAGTTTAATTCCCAGTCTGTGTTAGTGGCAGAAAAACCAAAACCTGGAAAAAATAAAAACAACAGAAAGAATACTGCATGAAATACATACATTTGAAAATACAACTTAATATGTTTTACAGGAAACTTAGAGCTCATGTGGATAGTAGATAAACAAAATACCTCCTAACTCAACATTCCTGAGAGAGAGAGAGAGAGAGACAGGGAGAGAAAGAGAGAGAGAGAGGGAGACAGGGAGACAGGGAGACGGGGGAGGGAGGGATCGAAAGTGTTGCCACGGGCGAACTCATGCAGGGCTGAGTCACTTCACTGACTGGATTTAAAGGCCGAGCGTCTCTAATGCAGCAGGTAAAATGTGTGGTGAGGTCAAACTTGAGGAAGAGGAGCAGAGTCTAAGCTGGTCCCTGGGTGAGTTCACCTCTCTGTTTGTTTTCTAATGTGCAAAAATGGACACATCCAAAAATACAGTGGACAAGTGAGAAAGAGGAACTGAGAGAAAAAAACAACTTGTGATGTCCTAAACTTGCAAAACAACCCAGTGTGGTTTTGTTTTTCTGATGAGCTCAGAGAAGTGTTTTTGTGTTTAGAGACAGCACAAGTGATGATGATGTTAGATTTGACTGTGATGCAACACTTTCACTTCAGCCCCATAAATCAGTCATAAGTCGGTGTCAGATCAAAGGTTGACTCGTCGTCACGGCCTGCAGGGGGGCGGGGGAGAGGGGTGCTTTGATTCAGGTGTAAATAATGACTGGGCCTTATTATCCAGGGCTTCAGAGACTCACACTGCAACAAGTCAGTATGTTTGCTCAGCTCTGACAGGCTGCAGATAAGAAACGGTGTCAGGAACAGATTTTAACAGATTGATTCTGCTCAGCTCAACTGGCCGGGAGATGATGATGGGATGAATATGAAGAAGAGGGATAGAGTGAAGGAAGTAAATGCAAACAGGAGGCATGCAGCAAGAAAAGAACAACAGTGGTCCTATAAACATGAGCTAAGTGTGTTATGAGTCCTCGGGGTGAGGGGGATTGACCTGTGAGGTTTGAGACGTTTCAGAGTTGTAGCTTCTTGTTCCCACATGTCAGCAGCGGAACCAGAGTCTGGGATTTATTCCCTATGTGTTGGACCTGGATTCACAGTCAATTTTTCATTGCACTGCTGCCAATAATCTGACTGCTTTTTATTAAAAACCTGTGTGAGGGGCAACAAAAACCAAATTGAAACTATGCAGCAGCACTTTCTGTCTCATTTCGTTGCTGTGGGATAAACAGCTGTGACATTAGTTTCACAGGTTTCTTCTTTTCTGTCTGTTTGACCAAAAGACAACAGAGCAGACTCTCACTGTGTCTGAGGTGTAAAGTCATTGTCAAACACTATGAATACAGTGAATAAAATGTGTTGTGTTATTGTCTTTAAAGCATTAAAAAAAAAAAAAAAAAAAAAAAACTATGTCAGTTTTCCCAGTTGTGCATTTCTGATAACTGAAACATTTAACACTCATGGACTCAGTGTCATTTTAATGGTGATGATGATGGTAATAATGATGAGAGGCCTGTCCTCTCAGATCATTATCTCCTGAGGAGCTGTGGAATTGTTGGACACCCAAAGAGCTCCACGTTCTCTGAGCTGATGTGAAGCAGCTGTCAGTGTCTCTGCTGCCTGGGAACAGTTCTGTGTGGAGACTGAATCCCTGCTAGTGTTCTGATTCTCCTCCTTCTTATCGTGTCACCAACAGAAGACTGAATGCAAAGCTGAGCTGAAACGGCTTGTTGATTGTTTTTTCTTGAGACTGATTTGTTTCCTCTGTCTTTGCAGTCAGGTGCTGGTTCTTCATAAACAGCTGCTCAATGAAAACCAAGTGGCTTCGTGTCCAAACACGTCTTCTGGGAGTTGTGAAATTTTATCTCCTCTGGTCTTTGGGCGCCACAGTCTGAGCAACTTTTAAACAAATAACATCTTCAACCCGTTGTCACAGCAGCTCAGATCGTATTGATTGGTGTTTTTTTTCCGAGGGTAAATTTTTAACCTCTGAATTTTACTTTTTATCGGTTTTATCACTTAAACGTAAAAGTTCATGGTTAATCTGGTTTAATAAATAACAACTTCCGTGACTTTCAGACGTGATTAATCAGATTTAACCGAACAGCTCAAAGCGACCGGCCGCACCCTTCGCTCTCTGGTGTCACAGCTGATCTCTCTGACCTGCTGTTTATGAACGACTTCATTCAGGAAAGGTTTCTGGCTGAAAGTCGTGATGAGCAAACCCCAGTGAACACGTTCCTCTGACATTAGTAGAAACATGACTCAAACTCAGAGTTGTTACCCCCTCCCGGATATGTCGAATAAGAACATACCAGCAGCACCACAGCTGTGTTCTCACGGTGGTGGTGACGTTGTTGTTGTGGATGAAAGAACTTGACTTGATTATCATTATTTGGTTACCTGCGTAGTCAGTCTTCTGAGTTTTCTCCAGGTGCCTCTCATTAATGGATCAATCATGATTTGGCTGTGACGCACAGACATGCGGTTCAGGACAGTGTGTTGAGCACAGATTCTTCCTCAGGCCTCGTCGGCACCACTGCTGATTTTCTTCTAAGGAGCTTCTCCTTCAGTATGACCTTTATTTATTTATTTATTTTTTTTTTTTTTTAAAAACACCACTAAAATTAATATACAAACACCCAACCAAGCATGCCAGGCCAGTGTGTGGCAATCACGCCTGTCAAAGCTCCAACAAATTCCAGTAAAGACACCTGTGGGTTCCGGTAATGTGCAGCTAAGTTTAGCTGCTCGCTTGTAATTAGACCTCGCGGTGACGGCCTCATGTTGAGGAACAGGTATTCAGACCGTTGTTGATTCGCTGCACGCAGTGACGGTGGGAAGCGGAATGTGGTGTTGTAGTTGAACATGGTTGAAAAGCACAAGGTGAAATATCCGTTTGAGTGACTTTAAAAGGAGTTTACCTGAGGACCAGATGGATTTTTAGGTTTTGCCGTGACTCACCATATTTCCCCCCAAACCTTATTTGAGTTATTTCATAAGAACCCATTTCCTCCCCTTTTTTTTAAAACCGCAGATTGCTTTGAAGTAAATGCGTGTGTCCCTCAAAAATAGACCTCACAGGGGATGCAGAGGTGGAACTAATAACGTGACACGACCGCTCTGAGCCAGCCCGGGCAATACAAGAGCCCCGAGACTGAAACAGGATTTGAGGAGGTGATGTCATTAGTTCCACTTGTTTCATGTCTCTAATGTCCGTAATGAAGAAAATCATCAATTCCTGAAGCCATAATAAATCGTGACGAATCCCGCTGCGCCGTGGAACCTTCAGAAGTCACACACGACGGATAACAACACGTTATCATTCGTTTTATGACTCTTCCTGCTATGACAAATCAGAACGGCAGTAGAGACTGTTAATGTCTGAGAGGCTAATTTTTAATCTTGGTTACCGTGCAGACGCAAATATTTTTTACAAGATTACACGTTCATGTTTTGAGTGGTCCAGAAAAGATTATCAGTTCATCTCTTTACTCTAAAGCACAATTTATATCTTACACATTGAGCGTGTAATCAGATATGAGTGCTCATTTAGCTTCTGTGTGTAGCACATAAACCTGAGTGAAACACTTCGGCTGCCACATTAATCTGTTTACCTCCAACCATTGACTGCTGCGTAAATATCAGACACAGTTACCGAGCTGTCAGTTTCCTGGATGACATCATTCCCAACACATCACAGATATTTCAGAGTTTAATCAATGACAGAGCTGTTTCCATGACGCCTGCCTTTCTGATTTTGACTTAAACATCTCGATGTGAAAAGAAGACGTCAACGTGCAGAGCCGTGTCGAGTTGCCAGAGAGCAGTTAATACCAGTGAGATGCAGCCGAGTATTTAAGTGTAGTGTGTAAAGAGTGAAGTTAAAAACATTGTTCATCCTTCCTGGTTTCTCTGCACTATCTACAGCAGGTCAACGCGTTGACCTGGAAGTCGGTCATGTGATTCACGTGTAGGTTGTTTCCATTGCATGACCTGTTCACCTGAGTGTGTGTCGGCACTAGGATGAAGCAACGCCAAAAACAAGAACTCAAAATGCAACAGGAGAGGTTGGCAGCATATTTGAGCACATTCCTTGACCAGATAAGGCTGCACACGACCGACCAGTGTAAACACAGCTTGACCATTAAAGTTGGTCCTGAGGGATAATGTCAAACCAGGTGGATGGATGTTGGGAACTCAAATATTCTGTTTCGCTCAGAGCAAATATAAAGAGGGACAACACCTTTTCCTCTCCACCCACCACCCAGCACTGAGACATCCCATCTTGTACCAACAGAGCCTGAGGAGAATTCACTTAATTCATCCCAGTAATTACACTGCTCCCGAGTGAATTAAAAGCGAGTCTTAAACAAACTTAAACTAGATAAATAAATTCAATGTCACTGGATTTGGTTTATTAGAGTCTATGGGACAACTTGAAACTAAACTTAAACCTGTAAAACAAACTCTTTGCATTTAGAAAAGTCTGAGTCAGAACCTCGTTGTTGTCACATTGTGACAAACCATTTAACAACAGCATGTGTTTACAGCAGGATTGTGGCTGAGTCAATATTATCGATGTTAATCTAATCTAGTGTCAGTTTCCACAAGCAGCTGCTCACTGTTGACCAGCCCCGCCAGGTTATATTGCGAGGAAGGAAGGCTGAGGCCACGCTGTCAACACACAGCGACACTTATTCTCCAAAACAACATTTAATTTACTGTCTTATCTAGAAAACAAACGGCCAATGCAGTGGCCCCTGCAATTTTATCATTCATGCTAATTTTGTAACAGTTCCGGGAGGAGGAGACGTTCATCAACACGTCTCCTGACTGGAAGAGTTAAAAACAACATTTACCATCTAATGTTATGAACAGGAACCTCCTATCATCTCGAGCAAAGAAGGGGGCGGTGGATTTGTGTCGCCCGTATCAGCGCAGACGGAAATGTTTGCTCAAGTCTCGTCTGGACGAGAGACCACTGCTTGTTGAGTGGTTGTAAAGTTTGACGGCTCCTCACGTGAATGTGGAGTATTGGCCCATATAAATAACGGAGAGGAGAGGGATTTGGAAGAGTCAGCGTTTACAGTGTTGCAGGAAACTGGGTGAGTGTCGTCTCATCATGGAGGACCAATGAATTTAAATGCATCTGAGATGTTTGATGTCTGATTAACAAAGGCAGTAATAGATTCAAATGTGTTTACGTAACATGTCAAATTATTGCTCTCACATTTTTACTTTAAAGGGAAAAGTAAACAAATATCCAAAGTACAAGTGCTGGATTTCCTTTGTCCGCTGAGTGAAAATAAAGTTCGGAGACGAAGCAACAACTAAATGTTTGATAGAAAAAGATGGAGACAGGAAAGAGGATGACAGACTGAAAGTAAGAAAAAACAGAAAATGAAGAAGCTGCTGTTGTTTTTGTACGAATGAAAATGGTGGCTCATTACTGCTCATATTGATTTAACACACTGCTGCATTGTGAAAGAAGTCAATCAATATTTAGAATTAATATATTAAGAAAATGTATTGTTTGAAATCTTTCTTGACTACATGTTCAAAGTTGTGCTTATTTGTCTACAGGTCTGTCTCCATGATGTGGAAGTTAATACAGTTCAGCACTCTCCTCATCGGGGCCCTGGCCTCCCCAACTCTGATCCCCCTCTCAGCCCGGCCCACCGAGGGACCCTGTCACATCCACAACTCCGGCCGCTCCGCAAACTGTGTGGGGAGGCAGCTCGCCGCTGTGCCCTGGGGGCACTTTCCCTCCACGCTTGAAGATGTCGATCTCTCCTACAATAAGCTTCAAGCTGTCCACGCTGAGGACTTCTTCCTGCTACCTCGGCTGCGCCTCCTCCAGCTGCAGTTCAATAACATTTCACACATCGACAGTGACGCCTTTAAAAACAACCCGCTGCTGGAGAGTCTCAACATCTTCAATAACTCGCTGGAGGAAATCCCCGCCGCCGCGCTGACACCTCTGTCCAACCTGAAACAGCTGTACATGTCCAATAACCTTTATAGACATGCCACTCTGGCTGAGAGCTTCTCCGCGTTTGTCAAGCTCCAGGTTCTGTCCATGGGCGGCCCCCTGGTAATGGGTCTGAAGAAGGACGATTTTTTGCCGCTGAAGAACATCAGGTTACAGGGTTTTGCAATCAAATGTTCCTCCCACCTCAGCTACTATGAGCCCGGGAGCCTAGAAGTCATTCAGACGAGGCAGATGGGTTTCGATATGGCCATAGACCAGCGGCCGGATGCCCTCGTCCACATGCTGCGCGACCTTGCCAACAAGACTTTCAGCGTCATCCAGTTCCGCAACCTCTTCGAGTTCATGTACTACACAGGGGAGGACGACATCTTCTGTGGTTTAAAAGACATCAGAGCCTATCGGCTAATCTTCCACAGGGGCAAATTCAATGAGCACCTCTTGAGGATGGCTTTGATAAACATAGAAGCCACCCCGATCAAGAGACTGACGCTTCAGTACATCGACTTTGCCCGTTCACCCACATTCATCGACACAGGAGCAAGTTCCAGTATCACAGACCTGGTTCTGGACTACTTGGATCTGTGGTGAGTATTTGGCATCAGTCAACTTTGTCATCTCTCCATGTGTAGAGCATGTGCAGAATGGAATCAGGGGATTAAACCACAATATAGAGGTCCAACAGTGGTGTGTTCTAAGCCTCTATTTTGATCCGTGTCCTGTCCACTAACCTGGAGGAGTCAGTTTTCATGACCTGTGCTACTCATCGTTCAGTCTAAACATAGTCATATAGGTCAGTTGGTTAGTTGGAGAAACTAAATAGACCAGAGGAGTAAAGCACCTCCCTCCAGATACAAACTGGGATTGAGGAATGTGGAAGACTTCAGGAGTATTTGATTTTTCATTAGCACACACTCTAACAATCTGTCTCTTGTAGGTACATCAGCAATCCTGACGTGCTGCGGTTCGACTGGCGCTTCACCTGGCTCAACAAGATTAAGGAAGTCTCCATTCAGTACGTGAACTTCAACACTGTGCCCTGCGACGCCTGGGTGGAGATGAAGGGTGTCGAAGTCCTGGACGTCTCATATAATCGCCTGCAGAACGATTACATCTTCAACCAGCGCTGCGACAACAAGGGCACCATGCCAAAGCTTCACACCTTCAACACGAGCAACAACGAGCTGACGAGCCTCAGCGATCTGTCAGCGCTGACGCGGGACTTCCAGCAGCTGCGGGTGTTGGACGTCAGCAACAACAAGCTAGGATCCACTGAAACCAGCCGCAACTGCGTTTGGCAGCAAAACATCACTCGACTCATCGCTCACCACAACCAGTTCGTCGCCGAGGCGCTCCACTGTCTACCCACCTCGGTGAACTACCTGGACCTGTCCTACTGCGACCTGGACCAGCTGGACATGATGTTCTTTGACAGGGCGACCAACCTGAAAGAGCTCCTGCTGAGTGGGAACAAGATCAAGTTCATCCCGTCTACATGGAGGAGTCCGCTGCTGCAGTTTCTGACGCTGGATGGGAATTCGTTCGGCCTCATCAGTAAGGCGTCTTTCCACGGCATGCCTCAGCTGTCTAGACTGAAGGCAGGAAATAATCCATACCACTGCACCTGTGAGCTTCACGCTTTTGTCCAGGACACACTTTCACATGGCCAGGTCAACCTCACTGACTGGCCCTGGAACTACAGGTGCTACCACCCAGAGGCCTTCCTCAACACAGTCGTATCCAAATACCTCCCGAGTCGAGTGGCCTGTGACATCAGACTGGTCATCATCATATGCGTGGCGACCACAGCAGCGGTGATCTTGATACTGATGCTGATGTGCTACATCTTCGACCTGCCCTGGTACACCAAAGCCACGTATCAGATCATCCGAGCCAAATACAGAGCTCACAGGGAGAGAGCAGCCGGGGAAAGGGGCACTTTTACATATCACGCCTTCATTTCCTACAGCCACTCTGATGCAGACTGGGTGAGGAACCAGCTGTTGCCCTGTCTGGAGAACAATAGAAACCCCTATCGTCTGTGCATCCATGAGAGGGACTTCATGCCGGGCAAGTGGATCATCGATAACATCATCGAGAACATTGAAAACAGCCGAAAGGTACGAATATGTAGTTTTGTCTCTCACACATCACTCAACTGTCGACAGACAACTGTGCAACCAAGAACGAAGCGTGTTTTGCTTTATGCTGTGCTTTATTTTCCTCCTCTCTCCTCAGTCGATATTCGTCCTCTCCCGGCACTTTGTAAACAGCGAATGGTGCAACTACGAGCTGTACTTCGCCCAGCAGAGGGCCATGGGAAAGACCTTCAGTGATGTCATCCTTGTGGTGAAGGAGCCCATTGATCCCAGCTCCTTGCCCAGCAAGTACTGCAGGCTGAAGAAGATGCTGAGCACCAAGACGTACCTGGAGTGGCCGCAGCAGGTCAGCCAGCAGCCATTCTTCTGGGAGCAGCTGAGGAGCGTTCTGGGAAAGCCGTCAATAACCAGGGACAGGGGACAGAGAACCTCATCTGTTTCTGTGATCGGGGGCCCTCAAGAGGACAGCGGTGCACAGGTAGTGACGTGTAATCAAGAAGAAAACAACATCATGGAAAATAATAACAACAAGCTGGCCAATCAGAACCCGATGCTGGCAGTGACATTTTGAAGAAATGGTTGAAATCTTCCTGGGTATTGTGTCTGTAAAGGTCTTACACTCGAGTTGGGAGCAAAACCCGGCATCTCATTAGAGACGACTGAGAATGATCTGTCATGTTATCCGTCCGGTGTAGAGCTGAGGCCCTGTGAGCGTCCGATGACGGGCGCACTGCTGACAGGCGCTGAAAGGCCACAAACTCCACGGCTCGAATGAAATCCCCCATGTTGCACTCTGGATAACAAGCTAGGTGCCAGGGCGAGGTGGTGACAGGTTTGTGAGGGCGAGGGTTCTCTCTTACATTCCTCGCTCTCAGAGGGGCGAGATCATGATTTGCTCCAGCTCTGAGGCGACGCTGGCCAGAGAAACATTCTGTCTGGGCACAGTGTGTTCTGGGGAGACTTGTTCCCAGATACATTAGTTATTGTTCCAGTCAGATGAATTATTTACTCCGATTCTGGGATTCAGCAGTCTGTGCGTCTTCAGTTTAAAGTGGAGAGAACTGGGGAACTCCAGGCAATTCCCCAGGACTCATTTGAAATCATCCCTTTGAATATGTGCTAATTAAGTCATAATCTTGAAGTAGCTTTCCTCGGTCGGCCTTTGAGTGTTAAAGTGGCGCCTCCTGTATTCACGGAGTAGGTGCATTTCTGTCTTAACTTGATCTGATTGTGCCTTTTGTCTTGGTGCTGTTCAGTCGCATGCAGCTTCAATACGCTGAGCGGAGATTGTACCACTGCCAGAGCTCCATTTTTAAATTCACACACACAGATATCAGCCCTTTTTATCTTTACACCTATGATCTCTTTCATAGAAAAGATCCATCACATTTAATTTCTTTGAAATCCCTTTTTCACATCCCATTTATTACTAACAGCCTTTAAAAATATCCAAAACTAAATAAGACTTCCTCTAGCTCTATATTCAACAACCTAAGTGTGTCCACACAACAAAACCAGCAGGCTGTGTTGAAGATTCTGAAACATGAAAACCTTATTTTCTGTTCATGAGTTTATGAAATCTTCTTTTCAGCTTTTTTTTTTCTATAGAAGCTTTGAACTTTTGGGCCCTCATGACCATTTTTCTGAGAGTTATTTTCTAAATGATTACTTCCTATTAGGACTGTACCAGTACATTATTCCTTCTCTAGATTTGTGTGGGTGTTTGCACAGTTTACAAACGACCTGCAGATGACAGATTTGAACTTCTGAAGTTGTCATGAGCAGTTTACAAAGGGAAATAGAGGCATTACAAATGATGATAAAAATAGAATGTCCCATGTGTGTTTCTGAAGCAAAATGCGACAGATCTAAAATACAACTGAGTATTTTGCATTCTGTTATTCATGGATTTGACAGTAGTTTCTGTTTCTGATGCAGCCGTTTTTTATATATTGTCAGAATTTCTTCATTCATTATGTATAAATGCAATAAAATCTGTATTTTTTTAAAGTGAGTTTGACTCCCATCCCTCAGCTCTCTCTCTGCAGGGATCCGAGACCGTTGTCATGGTTTCCCTCTAAAAAGAGATGAGACGCTCTCATGCACATGTCACAATTTGTCACGTCAAAGAAAATATTTCATCTTCAAACAGGAATTCATCAAACCCGAAAAAAGAGAATCTGTCTGTGATGTGAGGACGCGTCAGCTTTGCATTAATAATAAATTCCAAAGTTGAATCCAGGAACATTTACTCAATCACGAAACGTGGGAGACAAACTCACGGTACGCTTTAGAGCTTCCAACATGCAGTGGATCAGTTTACTGACAGATCAGTTTGGGCTTGGTTTGATAACAAAGTCACTTAGTGTAAATGTCGATCAGAATCATGCATCAATAAAACCTTCATATGCTTCACATGGGGACACTGATGCAAATTAATCCTGATCGTTTGCATTCAGTGAACAGTTCATTTGCCTGGCGTGCACCTGATATGCATGCATCATGGCGTCATTCGGGCATAATCGTTGCAAATGACGTTGCAGTAAAGAACCGAGCGATGAGCACACGTGAGTCTTGGAGGCAGAATGTAGGTCGAAGCTGTAGACAAGAAAAAAAAAAAAAAGAGATCTTTGAACTCCACAGGCAAATGTCAGTCAAGCGTGAGAGTGTGCACATGACGCAGGGTCCAGAGCTCAGAAATGTTTGTGTTTAGAGTTCTTCACCTGCAGCTGGTTCAGACCCACAATGACCGAATCCCAAACACGGTTTGTTTCTGCGAAACATGTCAGACAAAAGCAAAGAAAATCGCCACAGCTTCCATTTCAGCTCTGAAGGTTACAGGTGCAAAGTGCAGTCGGCCTGTGACGAAAATAATCGTGCACTCAGCTTGACAGGTAGTTTGACCTTTAACCCGAGTGACAAAGCAACTTCAGCACATGGCCCATTTAACAGCTGTTTCACTGAAAGCACGCGTCGGTCAATTCAAAGAAAATGCACAGGCATGATGTGCTTTTCAGGAGCCTGAGGAAAAAAAAATACAGAGGGAAATCATGTGATGCAGCCAATGGCCCCAGAGCAAATGTATTCAAATTCAGATTGGGATAATAAAAACGTTTGAATTGCACCTTTACAAAGTGCTTCACAAATGAGACAAATCCAAAGCAGAATAAAAATGTCAAAGAGAAATGATTTAAATTAACGATAAAAGAGACTACAAAGAAATTAAAAATAGATGAAGGTGAAGAAGGAGGTCTGGTTTCCTGGGTTTGGGCCTTGACATCAAATGTTCTGTCATAACAAACATGCATGGCACACATTTCATGTATAAAATACATTTGAAATGCACATATTGTTAAAAAATATATATTTTAAAATGTATTTCGTGTGTATTCAAGCATCGGTATGGATTTAACATGAGGTGGTAAAATATATATTCAATATATATTCAATATTCGTTTCCTTTGAACGTTGAATTCCCTGTCGTGGCCTTACATGGCTGCTCGGGCTGCCGTGCTGCAGCAGGAGCCCTCCAGAGGGGGGCGTCACTCCGGCTCTGACTGATCAGCTCACAGGTGAGAGGAGCACATATAAGTGATGAGACCTGAGCTGGAGCCACTTCCACCTGCAGCCGTCAGCCGTCCCTGTCCAGGTGAGTCCCTGCCGTGTGTGTTCGTCTGCTGCCTCTGCAACAACAGAGCGTGTGCTTTATTCCCTTGTTCCCTCTCTGAGTGGCGTCTGGAGTCTGCTGCAGTTAATTAAAACCAGATTTGCATGTGGCATTCAAAGGGCCTTTAATAAGCTCCCAGAAATGAATTATTAGCAGCAATCACAGAGACTAATTAAGGGAATGAGGCTCGGCATCATTCGGCGACGATGCACAGGCTCGTTACCAGACTGCAGCAGCATTTAACTGCATCGCTGTGTGCATTGTGAACTTCATATGGGGCATCTCTCAGTGTAACATAATGCAGGGCCCAATCTGAATCCTCTCCATGTGCACGGCGCCCTGCAGGAGGTCGCTGCCTTTGTCCTCCACCGGTTCATGGAGGCCGTAGCAGCAGCAGCAGCAGCTTCTCAGGTGTCTGACAGTGAAAGGTTAAGATAAGCAGAGAAGTTCTAACTCCTCTAACTCTGAGGTCGGCACAGACGTGAGCAGAAATGTTCCTTTTTTGTGTTGCTACATTCATTCTTTTTTTTTTTTTTTTTTTTAAGCTCAGTTATGTATAGCATTGCTGCTGCTTCACATCAGTCTGTGGGCGACAGAACAGTATTCTGATTAACTTTGTGTCAGTTTTTGTTGATCTGAGTCTGATCCAGCTTTTCCTCATGATCTCATCGTCTCTGTATGATCACTCTTGGTTCATCTCATCTCCCTGCAGGACTGAAAAAAATGAGTAGCCAACTGCAAGACGCGATGACCAGCCTCATCGCAGTGTTCCACTCCTACTCTGGGCGACAGGGTGACAAGTATAAGCTGGATAACAAAGAGCTGAAGAACCTGTTGCGGGGTGAACTCTCAGGTTTCCTCGCTGTGAGTATCTGTCCCGCTCAGAGGTTTAAAACTTCTGAATACTTGCAGAATTAACTAAAGGTGCCGTCGACTCCGGAGAGAACTTTATAGCAGAACATTTTAAAGAAGCAGTTTTTTCAGTATTTTTTTTTTTTGTGAATGTGACCTGTGTGGTAAATGCAGCGCCTCTGAAATCCAATGCCAGCCAGTATTTGCATCAAATTTGCATGATGCAAGCCTACAGCAGCTACTCCTGAATTAAAGTGAGAGTGGAGGTCACCACTGGGACTTGATCTCTTGTTTTCAGGCCAGTAAGGACCCCATGGTGGTGGAGAAGATTATGAACGAACTGGATGAAAACCAGGACGGCGAAGTGGACTTCCAGGAGTTTGTGGTTCTGGTCGCTGCTCTCACCGTCGCCTGCAACGATTTCTTCATCGACCAAGAGAAGAAGGAACTCAAAAAGAAGCAGCAGCTCGACTCCAAGAGAAACTGATTTAATTTCAAATGAAATAAAATCAATAAACCTGTCATTGCAAATTAAAAAAGCTAAAGCAAAGTTTCCACAGAACCTTGTTAAAGATTCATCACTGTTAATCAACATTTCTACTATTCTGAAATAATAAAAGATTTCATCCTGTTTTTTTTTTTTCAACCAAGGCTCATAATACCAAACATTTTAGAGACAATTCCTCCTCTTCCAATCAGTGAGGAGGAGCGGATCAAAACTGAAGCTCCACATGAAGCCGCCTGGCTTCATTTCTGCAGCTGTGACAATGATGGAGAGACGATACACACTGAGCAAATGGTCATGACGACCAAGCAGCAGCTTTACAACCACACATCAATAGCGCCATCAAGTGTGTGCACGCAGCACCTGCTCATAGTGCAGTGAATCACT
Organism: Pseudorhombus dupliciocellatus; assembly: GCA_016785235.1. Lineage (NCBI taxonomy): Eukaryota > Metazoa > Chordata > Actinopteri > Pleuronectiformes > Paralichthyidae > Pseudorhombus > Pseudorhombus dupliciocellatus. The sequence continues at coordinate 2,996,382 of JAFBJW010000280.1, forward strand.
TGCAAACCTTTTCTAAAAAAAAAATCCTATTTGAGTCATGAGATAGGTCCCAAATGTCTTCAGGATTGAAAACAACACAATGTCCCACACGTAAAGAAATCACAGAAACTGTGGAGGTCAAGATCTGACAGAGAAAATTTGAAAAATAAAATATAATACTTATTATCCAAATAACTGTTCAAATGGAAGGCCGGACTGCGACCTGCAGTACATCAGGTGGCCAACAGGTGGAGGCACAGACTTCATACATACACTGCTTCCAGCGAGCTGAACTGAACTCAGACTCAGGTGAGTGTGGCTCAGAGAATAAAATCTGTTCTGCACTTTTGACTCTGATGGACTCATGTCACGTTCCCATGAGCTTTGTGACCAGAACACAAGAGGAGGCATTAAAAGAGAAAATAAAAGTGGACCTTAATTAGAAACCTTGAGGTACACCACAACTGAATGGAGCAGATGATGAAGAGCAGTTGATGGAAATAAAGTGAGTCGAGCAAAACTAAAATGACAGGAAAACCAGAGGGTGTTGTCGTGATCAACGTTTAATAGAGCTGACTTTCTACTGAGCGCAAATCCTAATTGTGTTTCCCTGTTTTCTGATGAATCTATATCTAATCTATAAATCTACTGAATCTGTGCTCGGGCGTCTCACCCCCCGCACCCCCCACAGTCCCAGTAAAACATTATGGTGCCACATGTAACGGTCTGTTTACGACTGAGGTGGACAGCAAATGTTCTGTGTGGATCTGATTAACAGTGAGAGTCTCCTAGAAATTCAATATCCTGCCCTCGTGTTTGCAGATGTTGGAAAGTGTTTACGCACACATGCATTATTATGAGCGTGTGGTCTGCAACATGCAATAAAGTCATATATGTGTGAAACCAACCATGAGGCTCTAACCAGGGTCGTAAACACTGACTATATAAACTACCGATTCTGTTCATTCTGGTGCAGGTGATGGTCTCTGTGCAAAGAGATGAAACGTGTCCAGGAAACGTGACAACGAAAAGCAAAGAAGCAACAGATATCGAATTAAACTCTGTGACGGTCAGAGGAAAACTCATCTGATCGGGATGTTTGAACGTCATGAACTCAAAACAAATACACTGGTATTATGTGTCCACTGATAAACTGTTGTTTTCCACTTGGCGGCGTACACGAAGCCCACGCAGGAGGTCAGCATGAGCGCCTGCATGGTTCCCGATCCAGTTAGACATTAACAGACGGGTCGGGTCGTCTTGTATTACCGTCCTCCTTTTGTTTGAAATTAGCTAAAAGCTAAATCTGTGGTTTTAATGGCCCTGTTCCTCTTCATCTCGCTCTGTTTGTCCCACCGGGGCTGCTCACTGTTCAAATACCAGCACAGCGCTGGGCTGCAAGTTGTTGTTTTTCATTAAGCGTCTGTTTAGGGTTATAAACTTTTACTTGATCCAGAAAAAGACCCACTGAATGAATGGAAAAATACAAGAACCCCAAGAGAACAAAACCGGGAATTCTACTGTTGACTTGAAATGTGTCACAACTAGTTGGTTTAAAGGAGACAGAGTGGATGATGATGGATATGTCACAAAAGTGCAAGATGCAAACTTTAAACCCTAAACATCCATCTGATCAGGCTTCCCATGATGTAGTACTATGTAAAACTACTTCTGCATTGAATATTCATGGCCACAGAAACTCCTTATTGTAATATTTGTTACAGCTGCGACATCAGATCATTGGCCTGAACCTTCACACAGGGAAGATGGCCCCTTATTTTTTCAGTAGAAACCCCGGCGCCTCCGCTCTGCTCCTTGTTATCAGACGATACTTAAAGTTTACTGCTCGGGCTGAAAGAGAGTTATCAGTGCATCCTCGCTGTTTGCATAGTTTCTCCTGTGAAAGATGGACCTGGACAAGCAGCGATAGGACCAGGGTCAATGTTTACCTCTCACCTTTCTTATCGCGCCGGCAGTTTGCCCTCCGCCCAGACAGAGAGCCCCTCGCCTCTCCCCGCAGCGTTTCCCCTTCGCTCCTCAGCGGCGGCTGCAGCGGTTGTGCAACCGGCGAGGTTGTGCAAAGCGAGAGCGGACGCCATGAGACCACAACGCGAAGGGCGACGCTACGTTGGCGTCAGCAGGTGTGGAAGAATGTCCATTATGAACTTGAAAGATTGAGCATTATGCTGTGGACCATTAACCCCTCACACTGAGGTTAACCCTGATCCTTCATGTTTCTTATCTTGCTCCGAGTTCTCCCGCCGTCCAGTTCCACCTTCTTTATCCTTTCACAGCAGGTGCAGTCGTTCAAATCCACCTCAAAATATGTCAGCAAGGCTAATGGAAGATGAGGGAAACAACCGTCAGCACATTGTTGTGTAATGTGTGGCATGTGGATGTGAGTACAAATCTTGAAGGTTTATGATTCCTGAGTAGTGAGAAAATGATTCAGAATGCGTTGGTCTTTTTTCTAATTTGAAATAATTGAGAAACTGGGCTTTGAAAAGTAGAAAATGTTTCCAGACAGTCGACACGATTCCGAGGGCACACAGCTTTAGGCAACCTGTCGTCGCCACGACCCCGGCCTGATACCGCCCGACAGGTCAGAGGTCACGATCAGCCACCCCGTGACCTCAGAGCCCTCTGTCCTTCGTCACGAATGTGTGAAGAGGAGCTGGTGGTCTGCAGTCTGCCCTGGCTCCTCAGAGAGCGGCGTTTAGGAGAGTTGATTTGGTTTTAGGACTCCATGTTTGTTTGAGTCTCAGCAAACAGCTGCTTCCTTTAGTGATGGAACGATAGTGGAGGAGAAAGTTTCCGTTTCCATGTTTAGAACGCTGAAGATTCCTCATCCTGTCACATGAGCCTCCAGTTCTTCAGTGACTGGACTCTGTCTCATTCTTACGAAACGCAGCGGCGTGTTTCTTTACGTCAGAGGCGCGTGACTCCGTGCGCACGTATGTATTTGTGTACGCGCGTCCCGAGCAGCAGTCAGGACAAAGGCACGTCGTCCCTCAGCAGACAGAGAGTCTGCAGGCGGAGCAAAACACGCGATAAATTATGTCAGCTAATGGCTCATCAAACTGTCACCAAGGGCAGGCGATGCTGAAGAAGCTGAGACACTGAGGGGCGCTGGAAGAGAACCGTGACGCTCGTGTGCTAATCGTTTTAGTTTGGATGATGCAGCTTCAAACCAAGCACAGATGATGACTCAACCCTGAGAAAACAGGGTGTGTTGAAACCTTTTTAATCCGAGCGGAAAATAGTCCGTTTTTCTTCCGTAAATGTGCAAATGTTTCACAGACAGTGAACCTGTTGCCAGAAGCTCCACCCTGTTCGTGTCCCTGCTGCTGGAGGTCCGCCCATCACCTGTGAGGTCAGAGCGGCTCCAGACGCAAAACCTCAACATCCACTCCATCGCCCAGGTTTTTATTTATCATTTAAAGACTGACTTCAGTGATCATGTAGCAACCCCACGACCCAAATACAAATCCAGTGAATTTTAGCGCTGCAGGTTTCCACTCTCTGATCTCACCTTCCTACTTTATTCATTCACATCTTGGAGAAACAGCCGCCTCGATGCACTCGGATCGTTGCGTTCGAGGCGGTGGAGCTGAAAAGCTGGACACATTTTCTGTCATCGCTGTGACCGGTGAGTGAAACTCTCTTTCAGGGCAAAACGAGGACACGAATGCCCCCGGGGGCTGGGGGTCGTGTGTGTGTGGCAGAGATGGTTTTGGAGGTGGGGGGTGTTGCATAAAGACTGATGGTGGCTGTCAAACCGCTCCGGCCTTCTCAACCGATGGCAGAGTCCTGAGCCACATACACACACACTGTGTATATGTGTGTATTATCAGCAATGGAGGGGCATCCTAATGAATGACCTTTGACCCCCCAGAAAGGGGATCTGGGCAGAGGAAGTTGAGAGGAGAGGTGAAGAGGGGAGATGGAGGGCAAGGGGATGCCTGGCGCCACATTACGCCTCCTGTCAGTCAAACACGCACCCGCGGCAGCCCCGCCCACGAGTGAAACACCGGATCATCCGCTGAAAGTGAGCGCGACAGTTCAGCCAGCGGTGAAGTTGCGCGGGGAAAACACAGGTACGCAGTTTATCATCACTTTCTCTTTATTCAGAGAAACAGAAGCTGAGTGCTACATCACATTTAAACGTCCGAATATGACTTAAACCTCATTCTATGCAAGTCTCAAACAAGGCTTTGAAAGTGTGTCTGAAAGGAAGGACACACACTCACACCTACGTGCTGGCCTGGTGCCCAGGTTATCTGGGATTGGCCGATGCCGAGGTTTAGCCCCCCCCCCCAGGTCTGACCCCTGGCTCTGGCTTTTTAATGCTGCTCCGGTGGGGTCAAGGCTGGGTCGCTGCAGGAACCTAATGACTTCCTCCTAATAAAGACGTGATGTATGAGCGCGGCGATCTGCCCCTGTGTTGACCAGCAGGTAACCCACACCAACACCGGGGGGAGGGAGAATCATTTCATTCAAACAAAGCACAAAACTCCAATTTATCAGGTGACAATAAACACAGGAAAAGGTTGAATAATTTAATCTTGTCATCGAAGCTCTTGAATCTCATCGTCTTCCCCAGTGTTCTCACATCAACCACAGTGTCCAGAGTTAGGACAGGTCTGAAATCAGCTGGACCGTGAAAGACCTTTTCTAACAACACTGCGCAGTAGTGGACATGAGTGTGTGTTGTTGGCGGGGGGGGGGGGGGGCGGGACT